>JAJUPC010000705.1:0-107079 GCA_023614405.1 Avena insularis | reverse complement strand
GCATGTGTGTTCTTTCCACAAACCACATATGGATCAACCAGAGTCATTGCATGTGTGTTCTTTCCACAAACCACACATGGATCAACCACTAGAGTCATTGCATGTTTGTTCTTATACTAAAACCACAAACCAGCACTAGAGTCATTGCATATGTGTTCTTTTCCACAAACCACACATGGATCAACCAGTGGTCATTGCATGTGTGTACTTTCCACAAACCACATATGGATCAACTAGAGTCATTGCATGTGTGTTCTTTCCACAACCACACATGGATCAACCACTAGAGTCATTGCATGTTTGTTCTTATACTAAAACCACAAACCAGCACTAGAGTCATTGCATGTGTGTTCTTTTCACAAACCACACATGGATCAACCACTAGAGTCATTGCATGTGTGTTATTTCCACAAACCACACATGGATCGACCAGTGGTCATTGCATGTGTGTTCTTTTCCAGAAACCACACATGGATCCACCAGTGGTCATTGCATGTGTGTTCTTTCCACAAACCACATATGGATCAACCAGAGTCATTGCATGTGTGTTCTTTCCACAAACCACGCATGGATCAACCACTAGAGTCATTGCATGTTTGTTCTTATACTAAAACCACAAACCAAACCTAGAGTCATTGCATGTGTGTTCTTTTGCACAAACCACACATGGATCCACAAGTATCATTGCATGTGTGTTCTTTCCACAAACCACATATGGATCAACCAGAGTCATTGCATGTGTGTTCTTTCCACAAACAACATGTGGACCCATTACAGTCATTGCATGTGTGTTATTTCCACAAACCACACATGGATCAACCACTAGAGTCATTGCATATGTGTTATTTCCACAAACCACACATGGATCAACCACTAGAGTCATTGCATGTGTTTTCTTATACTAAAACCAACACTAGAGTCATTGCATGTGTTCTTTTGACAAACCACACATGGATCAACCACTAGAGTCATTGCATGTGTGTTCTTTCCACAAACCACATGGATCCACCAGTGGTCATTGCATGTATGTTCTTTCCACAAACCACATATGGATCAACTAGAGTCATTGCATGTGTGTTCTTTCCACAAACCACACATGGATCAACCACTAGAGTCATTGCATGTTTGTTCTTATACTAAAACCACAAACCAACACTAGAGTCATTGCATGTGTGTTCTTTTCCACAAACCACACATGGATCCACCAGTGGTCATTGCATGTGTGTTCTTTCCACAAACCACATATGGATCAACTAGATTCATTGCATGTGTGTTCTTTCCACAAACCACACATGGATCAACCACTAGAGTCATTGCATGTTTGTTCTTATACTAAAACCACAAACTAGCACTAGAGTCATTGCATGTGTGTTCTTTTCCACAAACCACACATGGATCCACCAGTGGTCATTGCATGTGTGTTCTTTCCACAAACCACATATGGATCAACCAGAGTCATTGCATGTGTGTTCTTTCCACAAACCACACATGGATCAACCACTAGAGTCATTGCATGTGTGTTATTTCCACAAACCACACATGGATCAACCACTAGAGTCATTGCATGTGTGTTATTTCCACAAACCACACATGGATCAACCACTAGAGTCATTGCATATGTGTTATTTCCACAAACCACACATGGATCAACCACTAGAGTCATTGCATGTGTGTTCTTATACTAAAACCAACACTAGAGTCATCGCATGTGTGTTCTTTTCAAAAACCACATATAGATCAACCACAAGAGTCATTGCATGTGTGTTCTTTCCACAAACCGCACATGGATCAACCAGTGGTCATTGCATGTGTGTTCTTTTCCACAAACCACACATGGATCCACTAGTGGTCATTGCATGTGTGTTCTTTCCACAAACCACATATGGATCAACCAGAATCATTGCATGTGTGTTCTTTCCACAAATCACACATGGATCAACCACTAGTGTCATTGCATGTTTGTTCTTATACTAAAACCACAAACCAGCACTAGAGTCATTGCATGTGTGTTCATTTCCACAAACCACACATGGATCCACTAGACTCATTGCATGTGTGTTGTTTTCCACAAACAACTTTTGGATCAACCAGTGGTCATTGCATGTGTGTTGTTTCCACAAACCACATATGGATCAACCAGAGTCATTGCATGTGTGTTATTTCCACAAACCACACATGGATCAACCACTAGAGTCATTGCATGTTTGTTCTTATACTAAAACCACAAACCAGTACTAGAGTCATTGCATGTGTGTTCTTTTCCACAAACCACACATGGATCCACCAGTGGTCATTGCATGTGTGTTCTTTCCACAAACCACATATGGATCAACCAGAGTCATTGCATGTGTGTTCTTTCCACAAACCACACATGGATCAACCACTAGAGTCATTGCATGTTTGTTCTTATACTAAAACCACAAACCAGCACTAGAGTCATTGCATATGTGTTCTTTTCCACAAACCACACATGGATCCACCAGTGGTCATTGCATGTGTGTACTTTCCACAAACCACATATGGATCAACTAGAGTCATTGCATGTGTGTTCTTTCCACAACCACACATGGATCAACCACTAGAGTCATTGCATGTTTGTTCTTATACTAAAACCACAAACCAGCACTAGAGTCATTGCATGTGTGTTCTTTTCACAAACCACACATGGATCAACCACTAGAGTCATTGCATGTGTGTTATTTCCACAAACCACACATGGATCGACCAGTGGTCATTGCATGTGTGTTCTTTTCCAGAAACCACACATGGATCCACCAGTGGTCATTGCATGTGTGTTCTTTCCACAAACCACATATGGATCAACCAGAGTCATTGCATGTGTGTTCTTTCCACAAACCACGCATGGATCAACCACTAGAGTCATTGCATGTTTGTTCTTATACTAAAACCACAAACCAAACCTAGAGTCATTGCATGTGTGTTCTTTTGCACAAACCACACATGGATCCACAAGTATCATTGCATGTGTGTTCTTTCCACAAACCACATATGGATCAACCAGAGTCATTGCATGTGTGTTCTTTCCACAAACAACATGTGGACCCATTACAGTCATTGCATGTGTGTTATTTCCACAAACCACACATGGATCAACCACTAGAGTCATTGCATATGTGTTATTTCCACAAACCACACATGGATCAACCACTAGAGTCATTGCATGTGTTTTCTTATACTAAAACCAACACTAGAGTCATTGCATGTCTGTTCTTTTCACAAACCACACATGGATCAACCACTAGAGTCATTGCATGTGTGTTCTTTTCCACAAACCACACATGGATCCACCAGTGGTCATTGCATGTATGTTCTTTCCACAAACCACATATGGATCAACTAGAGTCATTGCATGTGTGTTCTTTCCACAAACCACACATGGATCAACCACTAGAGTCATTGCATGTTTGTTCTTATACTAAAACCACAAACCAGTACTAGAGTCATTGCATGTGTGTTCTTTTCCACAAACCACACATGGATCCACCAGTGGTCATTGCATGTGTGTTCTTTCCACAAACCACATATGGATCAACTAGATTCATTGCATGTGTGTTCTTTCCACAAACCACACATGGATCAACCACTAGAGTCATTGCATGTTTGTTCTTATACTAAAACCACAAACTAGCACTAGAGTCATTGCATGTGTGTTCTTTCCACAAACCACACATGGATCCACCAGTGGTCATTGCATGTGTGTTCTTTCCACAAACCACATATGGATCAACCAGAGTCATTGCATGTGTGTTCTTTCCACAAAACACACATGGATCAACCACTAGAGTCAGTGCATGTGTGTTATTTCCACAAACCACACATGGATCAACCACTAGAGTCATTGCATGTGTGTTATTTCCACAAACCACACATGGATCAACCACTAGAGTCATTGCATATGTGTTATTTCCACAAACCACACATGGATCAACCACTAGAGTCATTGTATGTTCTTATACTAAAACCAACACTAGAGTCATCGCATGTGTGTTCTTTTCAAAAACCACATATAGATCAACCACAAGAGTCATTGCATGTGTGTTCTTTCCACAAACCGCACATGGATCAACCAGTGGTCATTGCATGTGTGTTCTTTTCCACAAACCACACATGGATCCACTAGTGGTCATTGCATGTGTGTTCTTTCCACAAACCACATATGGATCAACCAGAATCATTGCATGTGTGTTCTTTCCACAAATCACACATGGATCAACCACTAGTGTCATTGCATGTTTGTTCTTATACTAAAACCACAAACCAGCACTAGAGTCATTGCATGTGTGTTCATTTCCACAAACCACACATGGATCCACTAGACTCATTGCATGTGTGTTGTTTTCCACAAACAACTTTTGGATCAACCAGTGGTCATCGCATGTGTGTTGTTTCCACAAACCACATATGGATCAACCAGAGTCATTGCATGTGTGTTATTTCCACAAACCACACATGGATCAACCACTAGAGTCATTGCATGTTTGTTCTTATACTAAAACCACAAACCAGTACTAGAGTCATTGCATGTGTGTTCTTTTCCACACACGACATTTGGATCCACCAGTTGTCATTGCATGTGTGTTCTTTCCACAAACCACATATGGATCAACCAGAGTCATTGCATGTGTGTTCTTTCCACAAACCACACATGGATCAACCACTAGAGTCATTGCATGTTTGTTCTTATACTAAAACCACAAACCAGCACTAGAGTCATTGCATATGTGTTCTTTTCCACAAACCACACATGGATCCACCAGTGGTCATTGCATGTGTGTTCTTTCCACAAAGCACATATGGATCAACTAGAGTCATTGCATGTGTTTTCTTTCCACAACCACACATGGATCAACCACTAGAGTCATTGCATGTTTGTTCTTATACTAAAACCACAAACCAGCACTAGAGTCATTGCATGTGTGTTCTTTTCCACAAACCACACATGGATCCACCAGTGGTCATTGCATGTGTGTTCTTTCCACACACCACATATGGATCAACCAGAGTCATTGCATGTGTGTTCTTTCCACAAACCACACATGGATCAACCACTAGAGTCATTGCATATGTGTTATCTCCACAAACCACACATGGATCTACCACTAGAGTCATTGCATGTGTGTTCTTATACTAAAACCAACACTAGAGTCATTACATGTGTGTTCTTTTCACAAACCACACATGGATCAACCACTAGAGTCATTGCATGTGTGTTATTTCCACAAACCACACATGGATCAACTAGTGGTCATTGCATGTGTGTTCTTTTCCACAAACCACACATGGATCCACCATTGGTCATTGCATGTGTGTTCTTTCCACAAATCACATATGGATCAACCAGAGTCATTGCATGTGTGTTCTTTCCACAAACCACACATGGATCAACCACTAGAGTCATTGCATGTTTGTTCTTATACTAAAACCACAAACCAGTACTAGAGTCATTGCATGTGTGTTCTTTCCACAAACCACATGTGGACCCATTACAGTCATTGCATGTGTGTTCTTTCCACAAACCACATATGGATCAACTAGAGTCATTGCATGTGTTTCTTTCCACAAACCACATGTGGACCCATCACAGTCATTGCATGTGTGTTATTTCCACAAACCACACATGGATCAACCACTAGAGTCATTACATATGTGTTATTTCCACAAACCACACATGGATCAACCACTAGAGTCATTGCATGTGTGTTCTTATACTAAAACCAACACTAGAGTCATTGCATGTGTGTTCTTTTCACAAACCACACATGGATCAACCACTAGAGTCATTGCATGTGTGTTATTTCCACAAACCACACATGGAATAACCAGTGGTCATTGCATGTGTGTTCTTTTACACAAACCACACATGGATCCACCAGTGGTCATTGCATGTGTGTTCTTTCCACAAACCATATATGGATCAACCAGAGTCATTGCATGTGTGTTCTTTCGACAAACCACACAAGGATCAACCACTAGAGTCATTGCATGTTTGTTCTTATACTAAAACCACAAACCAGCACTAGAGTCATTGCATGTTTGTTCTTTTCCACAAACCACACATGGATCCACCAGTGGTCATTGCATGTGTGTTCTTTCCATAAACCACATATGGATCAACCATAGTCATTGCATGTGTGTTCTTTCCACAAACCACACATGGATCAACCACTAGAGTCATTGGATATGTGTTATTTCCACAAACCACACATGGATCTACCACTAGAGTCATTGCATGTGTGTTCTTATACTAAAACCAACACTAGAGTCATTGCATGTGTGTTCTTTTCACAAACCACACATGGATCAACCACTAGAGTCATTGCATGTTTGTTCTTATACTAACACCACAAACCAGTACTAGAGTCATTGCATGTGTGTTCTTTTCCACAAACCACACATTGATCCACAAGTGGTCATCGCATGTGTGTTCTTTCCACAAACCACATATGGATCAACCAGAGTCATTGCATGTGTGTTCTTTCCACAAACCACACATGGATCAACCACTAGAGTCATTGCATGTTTGTTCTTATACTAAAACCACAAACTAGCACTAGAGTAATTGCATATGTGTTCTTTTCCACAAACCACACATGGATCCACCAGTGGTCATTGCATGTGTGTTCTTTCCACAAACCACATATGGATCAACCAGAGTCATTGCATGTGTGTTCTTTCCACAAACCACACATGGATCAACCACTAGAGTCATTGCATGTTTGTTCTTATACTAAAACCACAAACCAGTACTAGAGTCATTGCATGTGTGTTCTTTTCACAAACCACATATGGATCAACCAGAGTCATTGCATGTGTGTTTTTTCCACAAACCACATGTGGACCCATTACAGTCATTGCGTGTGTGTTATTTCCACAAACCACACATGGATCAACCACTAGAGTCATTACATATGTGTTATTTCCACAAACCACACATGGATCAACCACTAGAGTCATTGCATGTGTGTTCTTATAGTAAAACCAACACTAGGGTCATTGCATGTGTGTTATTTTCACAAACCACACATGGATCAACCACTAGAGTCATTGTATGTGTGTTATTTCCACAAACCACACATGGATCAACCACTAGAGTCATTGCATGTGTGTGTTCTTTTCCACAAACCCCACATGGATCCACCACGAGAGTCGTTGCATGTGTGTTCTTTCCACAAACCATATATGGATCAACCAGAGTCATTGCATGTGTGTTCTTTCCACAAACCACACATCGATCAACCACTAGAGTCATTGCATGTTTGTTCTTATACTAAAACCACAAACCAGCACTAGAGTCATTGTATGTGTGTTCTTTTCCACAAACCACACATGGATCCACCAGTGGTCATTGCATGTGTGTTCTTTCCATAAACCACATATGGATCAACCATAGTCATTGGATGTGTGTTCTTTCCACAAACCACACATGGATCAACCACTAGAGTCATTGCATATGTGTTATTTCCACAAACCACACATGGATCTACCACTAGAGTCATTGCATGTGTGTTCTTATACTAAAACCAACACTAGAGTCATTGCATGTGTGTTCTTTTCACAAACCACACATGGATCAACCACTAGAGTCATTGCATGTGTGTTATTTCCACAAACCACAAATGGATCAACTAGTGGTCATTGCATGTGTGTTCTTTTCCACAAACCACACATGGATCTACCATTGGTCATTGCATGTGTGTTCTTTCCACAAATCACATATGGATCAACCAGAGTCATTGCATGTGTGTTCTTTCCACAAATCACACATGGATCGACCACTAGAGTCATTGCATGTTTGTTCTTATACTAAAACCACAAACCAGTACTAGAGTCATTGCATGTGTGTTCTTTTCCACAAACAACTTATGGATCAACTAGTGGTCATTGCATGTGTGTTCTTTCCACAAACCACATATGGATCAACCAGAGTCATTGCATGTGTGTTCTTTCCACAAACCACATGTGGACCCATTACAGTCATTGCATGTGTGTTCTTTCCACAAACCACACATGGATCAACCACTAGAGTCATTAAATATGTGTTATTTCCACAAACCACACATGGATCAACCACTAGAGTCATTACATGTGTGTTATTTCCACAAACCACACATGGATCAACCAGTGGTCATTGCATGTGTGTTCTTTTACACAAATCACACATGGATCCACCACGAGACTCATTGCATGTGTGTTCTTTCCACAAACCACACATGGATCAACCACTAGAGTCATTGCATGTTTGTTCTTATACTAAAAACACAAACCAGTACTAGAGTCATTGCATGTGTGTTCTTTTCCACAAACCACACATGGATCCACCAGTGGTCATTGCATGTGTGTTCTATCCACAAACCACATATGGATCAACCAGAGTCATTGCATGTGTGTTCTTTCCACAAACCACACATGGATCAACCACTAGAGTCATTGCATGTTTGTTCTTTCAAAAAACCACACATGGATCAACCACTAGAGTCATTGCATGTGTGTTATTTCCACAAACCACACATGGATCAACCACTAGAGTCATTGCATGTGTGTGTTCTTTTCCACAAACCCCACATGGATCCACCACTAGAGTCGTTGCATGTGTGTTCTTATACTAAAACCAACACTAGAGTAATTGCATGTGTGTTATTTCCACAAACCCCACATGGATCAACCACTAGAGCCATTGCATGTGTGTGTTCTTTTCCACAAACCACACATGGATCCACCATTAGAGTCATTGCATGTGTGTTCTTTTCCATAAACCACATGTGGACCCACTAGAGTCATTGCATGTGTGTTCTTATAATAAAACTAGCACTAGAGTCATTGCATGTGTGTTCTATCCACAAACCACACATGGATCCACCACTGTCATCGCATGTGTGTTCTTTCCACAAACCACACATGGATCAACCACTAGAGTTATTGCATGTGTGTTCTTTCCACAAACCACACATGGATCAACCAGTGGTCATTGCATGTGTGTTCTTTTCCATAAACCACTTATGGATCCATTACAGTCATTGCATGTGTGTTCTTTTCCACAAACCACACATGGATCCACCAGTGGTCATTGCATGTGTGTTCTTTCCACAAACCACATATGGATCAACCAGAGTCATTGCATGTGTGTTCTTTCCACAAACCACACATGGATCAACCACTAGAGTCATTGCATGTTTGTTTTTATACTAAAACCACAAACCAACACTAGAGTCATTGCATGTGTGTTCTTTTCCACAAACCACACATGGATCCACCAGTGGTCATTGCATGTGTGTTCTTTCCACAAACCACATATGGATCCACCAGTGGTCATTGCATGTGTGTTATTTCCACAAACCACACATGGATCAACCACTAGAGTCATTGCATGTGTGTTATTTCCACAAACCACACATGGATCGACCACTAGAGTCATTGCATGTGTGTGTTCTTTTCCACAAACCACACATGGATCAACCACTAGAGTCATTGCATGTGTGTTCTTATACTAAAACCAACACTAGAGTCATTGCATGTGTGTTCTTTCCACAAACCACATATGGACCAACACTCGATTAGTGACACCACCGTGTCCTTCCCAGCGACATCCACTTCCGCCTGTGGCTTGCCCTTCGCCAAGGAGGCAACAATGGCGTTCTGCACAGCTTCGTCCCCGTCGCCCTCCACATCGGAATCGACAATGACGAAGGTGACGGGGTTGGTGTGGACCGAGCGCCGTCGCGCCTGGCGGTCCTGCTCGAGCTCGACACCGCATCAGTCCTTCTACAGGTAGGAGGGGTCGAGCTCGCATACGTAGCATCATCGCTCCTCTCAAGAAACCATGGCCATTTGATACTGTGATGGTAGGATCTTGGGGTGGATCCGCCGCGGCGAGCCCTACCGGAAGCGGTGGAGCGGATGGATCTGCGGGCGCGAGCCATGACAAGTTCCTAGGAGGGAGTAAGATTGTGGGCCAGGCGTGTCTGGTTCCTGAGCAAGACCTCCCAGTGATATGTACGCGGGCAAGGTACCAAAAAATTTCGTCCAATGTGCGCGACAAGGCTTTTGAACCATGAAGGCGCGAGTTTTTTTTGACAAGTCCACACGCTAGGTCCCCCACCTGTCAGCCGAATGTGGACGGTAGGATTCTGCCCGAGTTATTAAGTAGGGATAAATCACGCTTCACCACTACCCTGACATCCAAAGGCTCCTCTTTCCTCTGCCCTCGCTCCCCTCGCTCATGGCTCGCAACTCGTGCAGTTCGTCTCGGGTGGAATCAGGGTCGGCTCAACGCCGTCAGGCGGTTGCCCCCATCAGGTACCGGAGGGCGCCCTACGATTACTACCCCGATATGCTATGTTTGTGTGGTGAGAAGATGCCGAGATGGATTTTGTGGACCGACGAAAATACTGCAGGAAAATTCAGCAACTGCATCATCAGAGCGGTAAGTTCCTACTATAGGTACAATGGTAACTCGGATCCGGAAAGCGTAATGTAATTATTTTTTTTGTTTCCTTTGATCTACTACGCATGAAGGGAGGGGGACTGGCTGTGACAAGTTTGTGTGGATCGAACAGCCACTGACAGGATTTCACAGAGAGCTTGTTCAGGATCTGCGTGATGCTGTGTGGGGCAAGAAAGAGGAGATTCGTGCGATGGAGCGAGAAATCCGGGAGCTTCGCCAGGTGCAGGGGAGGCAGGGGTAGGGAGGTGGTGAGACAGACAGGCTCAAGATTAGGCCAGATAGTGGACACAATTTCCGCATTATCTGGGCATTATCTGTTGCATTTGCAGTTTATGTTGCCATGTCGTTGTCCAGCAGCTGAAATAAGTTGCTGCTTCGTGGAGTGTAGCGGCCAGCTTAAGAAATTGTTTTCCAGCCCAGAAACTTATCATAAGTGTAATGCCAACAACAGGGATTTATTAAGCGCCTATAAATAAATCATGTCTGTGCCACTAACACCCATCGATTTTGGAGAGGATTTAACCGCTCAGCTATCGCGATTGTTCAGATAGTAGTGGCACAATCACAGTTTTGGATTCAACTAGTGGCCTCGGCCGTATCAAATCCTAAAGTCGCGATACATTTTACTCCGAGTACGAGAGGCAGATTGTTTCGCCCGACAAGTTCCACGCACAGCTCGAGTTTAACCGAACTACATATAGGTTCAAGTTCAATACATCATTAGGTTGCTACACGCTAGCCTCTTTCTCGCTTGGTGCCAACTTTCTTCCTCTTTCCTTCACGTCCTTTGGCTTCTTCATCTCCTGCCTTCTTCCTCTTCACGGTGCCAATTTTCTTACCTTCACGCACTGCATCTCCGCTGAGGGAAGTCAGCCAATCACACAGATCTTGTCCGGCATCATCACTCCACTCGTTTTGGTTTTCTTCCCGCAGCAAAATCACTGAGTCGGCTGTCTTGTTTCTAACCTTGCGCTTCCTGTAAAAACAATAGTACATGGATTAGTACCTTATATCTACAGACTATAAACAATTTTTTTGTGTGAATGTACCATCTCATACCTAGGTTTGGGAGCATTAAGGGGACATCCAGCTGCTCTATGGCCTATAAGATGGCAGGTCTTGCATCTATTTTTGCCCTTCTTTGTAGCACAGAAAGACGAACCCTTCTTCTCGAAAAAATTCTTAAACCTATTCACCTGGGGTCTTCCTCTGCCCCTTTTTGTAACTGGCTAACAAATCTCGAAAGACAGTTGGACTTGAGGCCACTGAGATGGGTGCATACATGGCTCGCCGGATCCAGCAGACGACTCTGAACTTCTCCATAGAGTAGTAGTCTGACAAATACTGATCCAAATGTGGTAGAGTTCTTTTCTTCACCAAGAAGGCCAAGGCGTGGTCAAGGTTTCCGGTATGCTGCCACTCTAAGCGTGTGCATTCTCGTTGGATGTTCACAACATCCCTTTTGCCACTGTTGGACATATCGACCACCTCACAGCTTCTGTTGGTTGACGGGAGAACCTTAAGATGAGCAAGTCCCCGGCTTCTCTTGTGCAGTTGCTAGACAACTGGCGGTAGCATATGTCCTCTAAGTCTCCTACCGATATCTCTCCTTATATTTAACAGCTTCATGATCATACCACGTATGCTGTCCATCAAGATATGAACAGGACGCACTTTTATGTCCTTCACCCACTTATTCAGGCATTCTGCAAGGTTGTTGTTTATGTAATCAACTTTGATGTCAGGGTTGAATTGACTCCTTTTCCATAGCTGCGAATGATGGATGGCTAAGTACTCTAGAAGTTCAGGGGCTTCAGCAAAAATCTTGGTCATGAAATAATCGCTACTACTAGGTTTGTAAACTCTAGCAGCAGGAAACATGTAACGAAATACGCTGCCTGTGTAGTATGAGTACAAGTTGAGCATCATATGGGCATGGCGTTCTCTACCTTCAACATGGAACACCTCCTTCTTTGCATTACAGCCCCTTTACATGCGTCCGTGGATATAGCCAATGGATCCATGTGGCCTATTGATCTCTGAGTGCCTCATAAACCCACTCGATTTCCTCCGTTTCTGTTTCAAACAGCCCGAATGCCACTGGAAACATCCAGTTGTGACCATAAAGTGCTGTGGCAGATGGCAGGCAGCCTTTCCATTTGCTAGTTAGGACAGTGATGTCTACACCCAGATACGGCCTACAGCCGCCCTTGAATCCATCGATGCAAGGTTTAAGCGCCATGTTTTGAAATATATTTTACCACCTTCTGATTCGGTGTCAATCTCCACAACACTCCCCGGACACCTAGCTTGTACCTCCGCCTTGAAGTTGTACGGCATCCTGAAGCTATTGGTCCAATCCCCGTGCAAGAACCCCAAAGCTTTCTCTTTACCTTTCCAAACCGTGTAATACGGAAGGACAATGTTGTATTTAGAACCGAGGCTAGTCTGAATATTCTTCACGGTCTCCTTAGGGTTATCCTTTAGTATGGACATAGATTGCATAGCCACCCACTCCATATCAGCCATTGAGGATTTTAGTTTGCTGCCTATCGGACACATGTGTGGAGGGCCCATTCTATTCACCTGCAACACAGATTCATTTAAAAGATAAGCGGAGTTGACTAGTTGCCAGAAAAATATCGCACATCAATTGTAGTTATAGAGTGAAAAGAGAGAGAGAGAGAGTTCTAATGGTTTGCTACATTCATTGCCCCAATACCCTAATTGCAGTCGACGCGGGTAAGGATCTTGCTGTGATCCTCCATGGACAATGTACCTCGGCCCGTCCATTCATCCACGTTAACTTGCAAACGGCCTCATACCTCTCGGCAGAGTTCTTCAGTCGATAAAAGTCGAACTCCCCCTTGATACAAAAAATGCCGGAACAGCATCCTGAACTCATGCATTCTCCTGAACTCGGTGCCGACCGAAATTATAGGATACTCATGGTCATGTTTCATTTCTTCTACTTCAACACCCAAATCATCGACTGGAATACCAGCCTCATCGTTAAGTTCCTCATCTATTTCATCATCACCATATTCTTGATCCTCTACAGTGCCTGCTTCTTCATCTGATTCATAATCTTCGCCATCGTCTCTAATGCCTAGTACTGCACACATCATATTGACTCCCATATGTGGGGCTGCACCATCATCTCCACCCGGATGGACAGGAACATTGCCCCAGTCCACCTCACCGGCAACTCTGTTTTCTCCAAGACACTCGGTTGGTTCTGCTGCAACCACATGGGGTGGTCTTACGTTTGCATGCATCCTGTGTACTTCAAAGGGACAAACAGCAATGTAATCAATGTCATCTTGAGTGTACAGAACCCTCTTGCTCTTCCTGTGTACATCCTCCTTCCTGATGTAATCTTTCCTGATGGTATCAGTAGGGCTTGACATCCGCGTTCCATTCCCCATCGAACTAGGCCTTTTGCTGCCGCTCTTGGGTATGATCTCCTTACTGCCTCCCCTCACGGGTGTTGGCTCCAGGGTGCTGGCATTATTGCCTGACCTCTGCAGTGTGTTCTTATCCGAATTAGCCATTTTGCTGCTACTATTGGGCATGTTCTCCTTCGTGGTGGCATTATTGCCTGACCCCAGCGGCGTGTTCCGCTCCAAATTAGCCCTTTTGCTGCTACTATTGGGCGTCTTCTCCTTCATGCTGGCATTATTGCCTGACCTCAGCGGCGTGTTCCGCTCCAAATTAGCCCTTTTGCTGCTACTATTGGGCGTGTTCTCCTTCGTGCTGGCATAATTCCCTGACAACGGCGTGTTCCACTCCAAATTAGTGTTTTTTCTGCTCCCACTGGGTGTGGTAGCCTCCGTGCTGGCCATCTTCGCCTCTTTGCTACCACTCCTGGGAGTGTTCACCATCGTGCTAGCCCTCTTAGCGTTTTTGCTGCTACTGTTCGGTGTGGCATTTTGACTGGATCTCAGGGGTGTACTCTGCGGCATGGTGCCTTTTGTCGTGCGACTCTTGGGCGTCCTCTTCTCTGGCGTGGTCTCCTTGGTGACGTTCTTCTTCGGGGTGCCCTTTCTGGGGATGCTCTTCCTGCTCCTCTTTATGACGCTCCTCTGTAAGACTCTCCTCTGTTCGAAGCCACCCTCAGTCGCACCAGCCCCAGTGATGCCATGGATCAGGTCATGCATGCCTTCTAAAAGTCCATCATCTCTATTGTCGAGTTCCAATTCCTCTCCAACCGTGAGCACTACCAAGTGGAAGTAAACTTCACCTCTATAATGTTTCCTTGTAAACGGTACGACTAAATCCCTGGTATCTTTCACTTTGATAGCCTTTTTGATCCTATAACCATAATATAACAAACGTGCTTCCTGGGAGGACCCCCACAACACCTTCACACGTAATGATGCCATCAGGTCAGATAACTCTACCACTTCAGGGTCATATCTGCCAAGGATTACATCAAACTCGTCATAGATTTTTTCTATGCCATCATCTAATTTTGCAGTATAATCCGCGACACCGATACGAACGATTACTTTGCCATCATCAGGTTCTTCAGGATAGAAACCTCCGAGAGGTTCGAGAGATGGAGTGGCACCATCAGACCCAGCCCCAATGCCACCGCCGCCATCACTAGCATCATCGTTAGCTGGATCAACCTTGGTGGAAGTACTAGGACCAGGAGCAAGGCGAGGGCCCTTAGCAGCAGGAGCTACATTACATGGTGGACAGGCATGGCCCCTTCTAACGGCAGCCACAATAGGATCAGTTGTTGCCATGCCTCCTCGACGATCAGGAGCAGTTCCCACAACAGCAGTGTTTCGAGTGCTAGCAGAGTCCAGACCATGAGCTGGCTTCAGACCAGCAGCTCGCTGAACCCGAGCATGGGTTCGAGGAGGAGAGAAGGCATCAGTCTTTGCAACAACAGTGGGGCAGCCTCCGGAATCCTTAGTTTGCTCAACAGCGGCATGGATTGGGTCAACAGCGTCTAGATCAACAATAACACGAGGACGACCAGTACCAGCAGATTCTAGAGCACGGGTTCGCACAACTTGAGGACGGTTTTGAGGAGGAGCAGCACACAAGGCGGTGGTCTTGGCAACAACAGCGGGGCAGCCTCCGGACGCCTTAGTTTGCTCAACAGCGGCATGGATTGGGTGAGCGGCAGCTGCAGAAACATGGGCACGGGGACGGGGACGACCAGTACCAGCAGATTCTAGAGCAGAGTTTTCCACAACGGCAATACGGGGACTCCTACGAAGAGGTTTCCTGACAGAAGCATGTCGCGGACGAGGAACCACATTTTGCTCAACAACGACAGCAGGGGTTCGAGTTAGACCTCCATGTCTAATAATAGCTGGGCGACTCCTAGTAGCAGGAGCTTCCTCATCCACAATGTTACACACCAACGTAACCATGCGAAGCCTAACATGCTGTTTCATCAACCCAATTAGTTGACTGTCACACGCTATAGGAACCCTGAATCCTCGTTCATCAATGATGCTGAACCGTGCAGTCTGCTCTGGCCTCATTTCAGCAAGTTCACGCACAACAATAACCAAACCAGGGATAGTGCATAACTGGACATGCGCTACTTCCATCTTCAGACTCTGAGCCTGTTTCCACGTGCTCTTCCCATGTTCTAATTTAACGAGGTAGCCGCAGATGCTCACCAGAACCGTGTATTTGGGTTCAGCGGAGATCCTAGTTGACAGAAAATTGGAGACAAAAGATAAGAATTGTTTGTCAGCACCGTGCTAGCAAACAATTCTATGTTTGATATATCTTTGTAATGCCAATAGCCAGCTAAAAGTTATAGGTAGTGCGAATAGCAAAGAGAATAGTAGCTCACCCGAAATTAGCTAGAAGTACTTCTTCCTCGGCAAATGGATCTACCATCCTTCGCGCTGCTCAGCTCGTCGGCGGTAGAGGCGGGCTAGATTGTCGCAACGGCTGGCACGGCATTCGGCATTAGAGCTCGGTAGCAGCGAGTAGGCATAGCAACTTGGCGCCGGAAGTCAAATGCCCGAAGAGATCATTCTGGTTGGAGAGGGGATTTCGACGCCGCCGATGCTAGGGTTCATGCGAAAGGAGGAAGGGAGTGGATTTGTGAATTTGGTCAATGCATGATGCTCCTTTAGTATCTCGTTTCGCCTACATGGTTGTCGCGTTGGCGCTCGCGTCAAGGAAATATTACTGATATGAGGGTCCCGACCGTCTACTTCACGGGGCAGTTTCACGGCATGTTTGGATTTGGTAGGAGTAAGATGAGTTTGCATCGAAATGGCCCCTCTCAGTAGTTGGCGGCCCAACATTTCGAAACGCGGTAATTTCAGGCAACTTAGGTACCGCCATGCGCTGGCCTGCCAACTTTGGTACCGCAGACGAACAAGCCCGTTTTCTAGATGGGAAAGATGAACTTTGAGGTGTGTTGTTATAGCCCTACCATCGATTAGAGTGTTCAACCGGAGAGTAGTTAAGAGTAGTATCATAAAGAGAAGATATTTATAAGAGAGTGTTCACTAGTGAAAGTATGATCCCTAGGCCTTATTTCTAAGCACTGAAACACCGTTTGCTATTAGATCTGTTACATGTTTGCTTGCTTCCATCTTTATTTCAGTTTGCCTTTAGTCTCTTCCATGCCATCAAGCCATTTTCTGGCACCGTTACCACTTATAATTATCCATAACACTTGTATTTCACTATCTCTTCACTGAACTAGTGCACCTATACACCTGACAAGTGTATTGGGTGTGTTGGGGACACAAGAGACTTCTTGTATCTTGATTGCAGGGTTGCTTGAGAGGGGATACCTTTGACCACTTCCTCCCTGAGTTCGATAAACCTTGGGTGATCCACTTAAGGGAAAACTTGTTGTTGTTCTACAAACCTCTGCACTTGGAGGCCCAACAACTGTCTACAAGAATAGAAGTGCGTAGACATCACGGGCCACTAGGGTGTGTGTGGATGGTGATGAGGTAGGAAAGGAGAGAGAAAACACAATTTGTTTTGTGTGAATATATATAGTAAAGGTCCCAAAATTTTGACAATAGGTTCAACTTCTTGCTAAGATTCTACATCTTGACAACTTTACGAATTATATTAGATCAAACTTGAGATAGAAGTAAGCGTGTGATAGATAGATCTTGGATTAGTTGTCTTGTCGAAGGTAGATGGGTGCATCTCCTTTTAGTAAATGATGTTCTAGGTGTGATTTTCCAACTATCAGGAAAGAACATTCTCGATTTTCCCATGTTTTGCGAATTTTAAAACTTCCTAGCTAACTCTGCTGACTTGAATGAGACTCTATGCCAATTTATTGAAATTAGGTCAAATTTGAACTACAAGTAAATTATAGATTGCTTTGGAAGTTTTACAAAAAAGCTTTTGGTGGTTTTTGATGTATTGAATTCCTGGGTAGAGCTTCAAAAGTTTGTTGGGACATTTTAAGAGGAATCTATCTATCACGCTTACTAGTAGTTAAAATTTGATATGGACGGTGGGAGAAAGTACGATTTGCATCGAAGACCTAATTTTTTTTACATAGAGGTCCATAAATTTAGCATAAAGGGCACTAAAGTTAAGCAAGGAAAAGAATTCTGGTCCTTCTCGAGAGAGCAACTTAGCCATATACCCTTCGTACTAGTGTACTTGCTTCACACACAAAAAAAACGCTCCTCACATTTTCGAACGAGCGTGCTGGGGTGTGCTTGGTGCTTCCTCTTTGCAGGGTGTGAAATGTAACGACAAGGCAGGTCGACACACATGGGCAGTACCACGTTGTGGATGATGGAGAGGTCAGCCGGTCGGGGTGTGTGTGGATGAAGATGAGGCAGTGTGAAGGAGAGAGAAAACACAACTTGTTTTGCATGCATATCTTACCACTATATAGTGTACGGGTAACTTTGAATGTTGATTGTCGGATCAAGACTCGCGAATCCGAGCGTTTCTAGCCGTTGGATCTTCTTTTCCATTCTAGCTTCTAGAATAATCTATTGATAGTCTTCGACATAATGAATCTTATGCACAAACCTCAAAACACACTTCTCCATCATACTAGAATCTTCTCCCTTGTTTCTCTACACCATGTTATCAAAAATTTCATGTGTTAGGTAGCTAATAATCTTTGACTTCTACACATGATGATACAAAGTACAAGGACCAAATATACACCCTTACTTTATAGATGTTGATCAATTTTTTTTTGTGCTTTACCAATTATAATTTTATATAGTGATGATGATATGGCATACGTCTACTATCCGAGTCTCACGTGCAACTTACTAGTAGGTAATAATCACTTCTACATGATCTTACCACTATATAGTGTACAAACAACTTTGAATATTGACCGTTGCATCAAGACTCGCGACCCAAAATTTCCGGCCGTTGGATCTTATTTTCCATTCTAGCATCTTGAAGATTCTATTGATAGTCTTCATTACAAACCACTATATAGTGTACGAATAACTTTGACTGTTGACCGTTGGAGCAAGACTCACAAATCCCGGCTTTTCGAGCCGTTGGATCTTCTTTTCCATCCTATCATCTAGAAGATTCTATTGATAGTCTTCGGCATAATGAATGCTATGCATAACCTCAAAACACACTTCTCCAACATACTAGAATCTTCTCCATTGTTTCTCTAGACCATGTTATCAAAAATTTCATGTGTCAGGTAGCTAATAATCTTTTACTTCTACATGATGATACAAAGTACAAGGACCAAATATATACACCCATACTTTATAGATGTTGATCAAATTTATATTTTTTTTGTGCTTTACCAATTATAATTGTATATAGATATGTCATACGTCTACTATCCGAGTATCACGTGCAAGGCACGTGCAACTTACTAGTATATAGTAAAGGTCCTAAATTTTTGAAAAGAGGTTCAACTTCTTGCTAAGACTCTACATATTGACAACTTACTGAAATTAGGTTAAACTTTAGCTACAAGTAAGCGCGATAGACAGCTCTTGAAATAATTGTCTTTTCGAAGGTAGATGGTGGGTGCATCTTCTTTTACTAAACGATGTCGTCGGTGTGAGCTTCCAACTTTCAGGAAAGAACATTCTTGATTTTCCCATGTTTTGCGAATTTTAAAAATTCCTAGCTAACTCTGTCGATTTGAATGAGACTATGTGCCAATTTATCGAAATTATGTCAAGTTTGAACTATAAGTAAATTGAGGTTGCTTTGGAAATTTTTTGAAAAAGCTTTTTGGTGGTTTTTGATGTACTAAATTCCTGGTTAGCTTCAAAAGTTTTTTGGAAATTTTTAAGAGGAATCTATCTATCGTGCTTACTTGTAGTTAAAATTTGACACAATCGGTGGGAGTATGGTTTAGATCGAAGACCTCAAAAAAGAGAAAATTACATGTAGAGGTCCATAAATTTCGCACAAAGGGCCCTAAAGTTAAGCAAGGAAAAGCAGGTGGGTCCTTCTCGAGCGAGAAACTAAGCCATACCCTTCGTACTACTGTACTCGCTCCACATAAAAAACGCTCCTCACACTTTCGAACCAACATGACAGGGGATGTGCTTGGTGCTTCCTCTGTGTAGGGTGTGAAATGGAACGACAAGGTAGGTTCACGCACGTGGGCAGCGCCACATTGTGGACAAGGGAGAGATTAGCCGGCAGGGGTGTGCGTGGATGGTGATGAGGTAGTGAAGAAGGAGAGAGAAAACATAATTTGTTTTGCGTGCATATATATAGTAAATAAAAGGTCCTGAAATTTTGACAATACATTCAACATCTTGCTAAGAAATTGCATCTTTAAAACTTAACGAAATTTGGTCAAACTTGAGCTACAAGTTAGCGTGATAGATTGCTCTTAGATTAATTGTTTTTTCGAAGGTAGATGGGTGCATCTTATTTTAGTAAACGATGTCGTCGGTTTGAGTTTGCCAAATTTCAGGAAAGAACATTCTCGATATTCCCATGTTTTGCAAATTTTAAAACTTCCTAGCCAACTCTGCTACACAAGTAGAGAACGGGAGGGATGCAGCACGAGACTTTCAAAAAAAAGCAGCGCAAGATCAGCGCAGAAGAGGACTTGAAGGAAGTGCGATGTCAAGAGAAAACCTATGATGGGTTGCTGACATGAGGTATAGGGTACACTCCAACAATAGTAAATGTATGGACCTACTACTACTAGTAGGAGTATATGCATGCAAAACAAGTTGTGTTTTCTCTCTCTTTCGCTAGCTCTCACCATCCATCCTCCATCGATTTCTTCTCTGCAGCCATGGGTGCACAGTCCGGCTTGTCTCTTCCTCATCCACAACAGGTTCAACTTCTTACTAAGATTTTACATCTTGACAGTTTATCAAAATTAGTTCAAACTTGAGCTACAAGTAAGCGTGATAGATTGCTCTTAAATTAATTCTCTTTTTGAAGGTATATGGGTGCATCTCTTCTTGTAAAAGAAGTGTAGTTGGTGTGAGTATCCAACTACCAGGAAAGAACATTCTCAATTGATGACGACTGGTTCAGCCTCTAGCTAAGATTTTGCATCTTCCTCAAAGAAAAAAAGATTTTGCATCTTGAAAATATTGAACCCCTTTTGTAAACGATCACATGAAATAGGGAGAGAGGGGAAATGCTATGTCTATTCTCTATGGGCAACCCACAAGCTTGAGGTGCACCTTAGGCTTAAACATAACTTTATTTTTTCCACTATGTATAAGGTGAACCTTAGCGAATGCCATATAGTAGGCCAATTTTTTTTGAATGGGTAGTAGGACATATTAAGCTATGCTTTTTTACACAATGTGGGAGTAGTATATTTCTTTGCTTATACATATGGTCACCTCTGTCCATGCGTTATACATGCTGAGAGAATAAAACGTTGGTAGGGGAGGGGCAGCAGTGAAGAGAAGTTGAAGGCGGTTCCATGTAAGAGCAAAGTTATGATGGGTTTCTGACACGAGGTACTCCTGCGGCATTACAGTGTACACTCTACTAGTAGTAAATTTTAGGACCTATGCACGCAAAAATAATCGTATGTTTTCTCTCTCCTTCCCTATTCTCCATCTCTCCTCCCCTTTCCCCTTGCACATCAGTCCGACTGATCTCTCTCCCCTCATCCACAGTGTGGCGCTGCACACGTGTGCCTTGGTATGGCGGCTCTGTGTCTCTAGCGTGTTCGGCAGCCGCGCATTGGTGTGGAGTAGGGACGAGGAGTACATAGGAAGGAAACCACTTTGGTCCTTGGCGGCACAAAAATTCAAACTTTTCCGGTTTTCAAGATTTTCACTTGCTTCCCAAACATCAGGAGGGAAGGTTATCCAAAAGATCGGCCAAACATCGGGAGGGAAGGCAATTTTGAACCCGTTTTGAACATTGATCACATTGAATAAACGAAAAAAAAGTTTTACTCATGATGTCCTATCATGTCTTGTGCACCACGTGCCATGAAAACTGTAATCATGGGATTAGATAAGTTTTGGAAAAATAGCTTCACAATATTGTCCTACCATGTGTATGGACCCTATCGGGTTTTTTTCAACCCGAACAACCAAGGTCATCAAGGCCATATTGACATCATAGTTTACAATTTGATAGAGTTCCCATGATAGTTTGGTAGATGGGTGCATCTTGGCGTAGTAAGCATTGTTGCATGTGGGAGTTTCCAATAATTAGGACATTATAAATTGCAACAATATGCACCCCTACTTTCACCCAAAACACCCAACCCACCGTTGCTTAGAACTCGATCTCTCTCTATTTCCTTCCAAAATGTCGTATGACAACTCTCTCTAGAACACATCGATTGACCTAACAAATGGGAAAGACCCCGAAACTCCACCTAGAATCTCAGACTCTGTCAACGGGCCATGGCTGTCGCTGCTGTCTGACTCTGATGAAGAAGATAGCCACTGGCAGCGCTTTTTCAAAGGGACACCACCACCAACGCCAAGCGACTTCGATAAGACAGAAGATGAGACTGAGGAGGAGGAGTCTAAGAGCGACTTTGAGGAGGAGGCCGAAGACAACAACAGGGTGGAGGCCGAGGACAATGACGGGGAGGAGGCTGAGGACGACGAGGAGGAGGTCTCGTCCCGCCCCCACCGAAGAAGCGTGCCCGAGTGCAAAATTAAATGGCGTCTAGAGAAGAGGCGGGCAGTGTACTATATCTCGTTCTACGAAGCATCTTGGCTTTGGTAAATAATGTTGTCAATGAGAGTTCCGAACTTTTAGGAAAATGCTTTTCAATTTCCAAGTGATAGGATTTATTTTTAGTAATTAAGTACGTTCGGATAATCTGGCTTAGAGTGCACTCACTGTATTCTAGCAAAATATAGATAATTTCCACCGCATGTTAGTACTATATAAAAATACTTATTTCGATGTGTGTCATTATACATAGTTTTTTTTGCGGGAGGGGGTGGTAATGATACATAGTTCAAACTTAAATGGTGTCCTCTTATATTTGTGCTTTTTTGAACGAAAACTACAAACATGGATTTGGACAACTTTCGAAAAACTTGCTACACAATATGGTCATAACCATGTATGAACATTCTTCACATTTTAAGCCAAGTTAGCAATGCCAAGGTCATATCTGCATCACTCGTCCCATTTATTGGGATAAATTAAAGAAAAGTAAAGAAAATAATAAAAAATATTAAGCACTTATGTATGGTGTCCTCTTCCGTAAATGATAAACATGAATTTTGACAAGGTTTAAAAACACGTGTTCACAGTATGACTAGCGATGTGTTAACATATACTTGGGTTTCAAGTTAAATAACGACAAAGGTCGTGTTCATTTCGGGTAGACGGGGTGCATCTTGGCATGGCATACTAATGTTGTTAATTGGACTTTTCAATTTTTATGTATATAATTTTGTTAAATTATTTTAGAAGTGCCACATATAATTATTTTTTAAAAGAAAAGGCAAAGAGTATGGCTCCGAATGCCACAACACACTAAATTTCACACAAAATAGAGTATGTTTCATGGTTAACAAGTTTCATGAATTTTTAGGCCTTCTAGCTAATTTCGCATAATTAAATGACATTTTGTTAATAAAACCAAAGTAGGTAAATTTTGATCTACAAGTGCATGATAGATCGCTTATAAATTTGTCAGAAATTCATATAGTACTAATTATTGTACCCACGTAGTCATACTGAAAACCGACTATTATTTTGAAAGATACAACTTATTTGTATGAATTTTCATGCTGACACATCTGACCATGTTTCAAAAAAGTGAAAGAAAATAAGGAAACATGCACACCGCCTTTTAGTAGTACTCCTATTAAAAATTCATACTTGTAAAACAGTAAAGATGGCGCAGTTAAAGTTTCAATAAAAGGGACCTGGGCACCTTCATCGGCCCTCCACAATTAACCTTTCTTCAGCTATGGCGCCAAAGACCGGAGCTCCCTGTGGGAAGAAGAAGACCCAGGTGGCGGCGACAAAGGGCGTGGAGAAAAAGAAGACATGTTGCCGGCTTCCGAATCCTGCTCTGGCCACTCCAAGTGGCAGTCTCGCACTAGGCAGCCACAGGAAGAAGCAGGTGTCGAGGTCCGTCAAGGCCGGGCTGCATTTCCCCATCGACCGGATCGAGCGCTACCTCAAGGAGGGTCGGTACTCCCAACGCACAGGCTTTGGGGATCCCGTCTACCTCACGACCGTTCTCTAGTACCTCACCGCCGAGGTGCTGGAGCTTGCCGGGCAAGCCGCAAAGGATAGCAAGAAGATCCGCATCATCCCTGAGGCACTTGATGCTCGGCGTCATGCGCGACGAGGATCTCAGCAAGCTGCTGGCCGGTGTTACCATCGAACACAGCGGCGTGCTTCCCAACATCCACGAGTCCCTGCTTGGTGATGGTACCGTGGAGGATGCTGCCAAGTCGCCTGAGAAGACCGTGGAGTCCCCATAGAAGTCGTTAAGTTGTACTACTACTACTCCGTATGTGTTTGGGTTTGCTCTATTTGCAGTTTGGTTAATTATCAGTGTCAATGTAATATTCAGATATGTGATGCTAAGAGAAAGCTTGTGAGGGTTCTAAAAATGTTGTTTTCCTAATCTTATCCTATACTCCATTTATTTAATACTCCCTCTGTTTAGAAATATAAGACATTTTAGCTGTGTGAAATGAATGTATCTAGATGCCTTTTAGTGTATAGGTTCACTCTGAACCTCTACGAACCCATACACTAAAAGACGTCTAGATACATTCGATTCACAAAACTAAAACTTCTTGTATTTCTAAACGGAGGGAGTATTACTCAGCATATTAGGTTTAGTCAAAGTCAACCGTTACAAAGTTTGACCAACTATATACAGTATTAAATAGTATACTCATTGAAAAAAAATCAATATACAGTAAACAATGTCGCCAGTGTGAGTTTCGAACTATTTGGAAAGAACATTCAATTCTCAATTTTCCAAGAGATGACAAGCGAGGTTGTTATTTTTCATCAAGAAAGTCCAAAGAATATGGATCTGAATGCCACAATCCAGGTTTTCAGACATATATATATAGTGTACCAACATGTTGTACCGATGATACCCATGTTTTATGTGCTTTCAAACTTCCTAGCTAACTCTGCCAACTTGAATGACTTTATCCCGATTTATAGAAATTATATTAGGTTGAATTTGAACTACAAGTAAATTGTAGGTTGCTTTGAAGGTTTCATGAAAAACTTTTGGAGGTACCCTTCGGGGG
Source organism: Avena insularis (assembly GCA_023614405.1). Taxonomy (NCBI): domain Eukaryota; kingdom Viridiplantae; phylum Streptophyta; class Magnoliopsida; order Poales; family Poaceae; genus Avena; species Avena insularis. The sequence goes on along the minus strand of JAJUPC010000705.1, from coordinate 81,948 downwards.
AGGGGTGAATTAATATATCAGAAACCACTATGAGCTTTTGTCGTGGTGGTGTCACGGCAGATGCCATGGATAGGCTAAAGGTGGGGACTAAATGAACTAGGAGAATCCAGGGAGGGATAGTGTGGTGATTCCACACACAATAGCTTTGTATTCAACTCACTTCCAAGGTTTATAAGTGCTCCTAGAGCTGTATTGGAGAGAGGAGGAAGAAGGAGCTCTCTTACTCTCACCGCTAGCTAACCCTCAGGAACCAAGTAAAATCTAGACAATAGAGATCAGCCCTTTCTACAGAGGCCCTAGCCCTCCTTATATAGGGGTGGCTAGGTCTCCTATTAGGGCATACGTGGAGGCATATTACAGAGAATATGCCTCCTCCCAAAATAGTAAGCCGACCGGGTCGCTTCCCCCGCGTCATCTATGCAGAGGCTACGTGAGCCTCTGCGGCGCCCGCGTCAGCCGACATTGGCGTCGTCACCTTTGTCGGCCACGCCTCGGTGGTCCTGCCTCTGTCCGCTTCGCTCATGCCGTGCGTACCAGGGTCACCTTTGACCAGCGAGATACCTTCCTTCTCCTACAAGCTTGATATGACCTGGATCATACATAGTTGATCCGGCCACACATGTTCCTGCATACCAGTTAGATTCATCTGTCCGACTTATGGCTTAAGTCGGTCGAGACCCAGTTAAGTGGACATCCCCTGGTCCGGGTTACCCCGAGACTCGGCCTGCCTTGAGGTGACTCGGCCAGCATTCGCTTTGACCTTGCCGTACCTCGGCTAACTCGGCCTTTATACCCCGGCGTGACCCTACCCGGGGGTATCCCCCCCAACATTAGTCCCCGAAGCTGGTGCGGTCTTAGCTGCCTCGGCCGCTAAGGCCACAGCAGGTTCAATTTCACCGAGCTTTGTGTTCTTTTTCCGAGTTACCTCTTATCTCGGATCTCATGGGTTTACTTTCCCTTGGCACATTCCAAGTTTTCACTTGCTGGCCGGGTTACCACATCCTCATCCGGGTCATTCTTCCTTCTCTCGTACGCTTCCCCACGTGGAGGATAATCATTAGCTTGCCTCATTTTAAGGGCCAGCAACAGTAACCGCCGCAGTTATTGTTAGGAGTTACTGTGTGCATGTCATGTCACGCCTGCCTCCTCGTTAATTGTACCACTGCGTCGCGTCATGGGATCCGCTACGCCCTGTGGTCCTTCGTGTGGCTCATTGCTGATTGGTCGATCCGGGTTATACACGGCCACACCGTGTGGCACACCCGCATAACACGATCCCACTACCCCCACGTGGGAGTGGTTAAATAGGGGAGGGGCACGCCCCTTGGGTCTTTTCCCCACTTCCGCTCCCCTCTGCCTCTAGTTCTTCTTCTCCCGCGACAGCGCCGCCGCCACCGCGCCTGAGTAGCGCCGCCGCCACACTGCCTCCACGCTCACCAGCATCGCCGCCCCCTCCGCGCATCTCTTCCGCCATGGGTCGCTGCCAGTCTAGGCCGCTGCCTCCCACCACCGCTAGCGCCAGTGAGGGAAGCGAAATTGAGATGACTAAGGAGGAGCTCGCCGTTGCCGAGCAGGAGATGGAGGAAGATGCTGTGGGCGCCGGCGCGACGCGTGGGCAGGCTCCTGGGTCTGCTAGGATGACCTGGATTGGCTCTACCACACCAGGCGCATCCCGGAGGGCGTCACCGCATGCCTCGCTTCCTCCGAGCTAGCCCCCTCACCCAATCCGGGTGAGTATGTGGTGTTCTCATCTCATTTTCAGCACGGATTTGGTCTGCTAGTGAGCGACTTTTTCGACGACTAGTTAAACACATACGAACTCCAGCCGCACCACCTTCCAGCCAATGCCATCACATCTCTCTCCACCTTCGCCTCCACCATCGAAGGTTATGCCAGACTGTGGCCCACGAAGGAGCTCTGGATCCGGTTCTTTGGCCTTCGCCAGAACATGATTCCGAACATCCAGCTTGACCCGGAGGACAAGCAGCTTACGCAGTTCGGTGCTGCGTCAATTTCTCCTTGGAGGTTATTCGTCTTCCCCCGAGTCACTGGGCTGGACTCTTGCAAGGGATGGGCCCGGACTTTCTTCTATGTACGGAATGACACTACTGAGGATCTGATCTGGCTGCGCCCTTACGCTCCGGGTCCTCCTAGTCTGGAGCTATGGGACATGGTCCCCAAGAAGCCCACCGTCCTGGCGAACCAGGTCAACAAGAGGTTCCAGGAGTTGAAGGACCTTGGATTGTGCAACGAGGATGCCATGATCACATTTGTCTGCAATCGGATCTCCCCCCTCCAGAAGCGCACACACAAAGTCTATCACATGAGCTGGGGCTGCGACCCCAACCGGACCTCGTCTTTTGAGTTGAGCAACACTAAGATCTACTACCGGGTCAAGGTCCTCTTCACCACCCACAAGGACTTCTCCTCTGAGTGGACATGGGGATTTGAACATTATTGCTGAGATAGGCTTCCTCCCGTGGTAAGCTTCATGCCGCAAACTTTCTCCGAATTAAATCATATGTCGGTCACTGTTGTATATTTAACTCTGTTGTCTTTTCTTTTCCTTAGCAATTCCTTCAACAAACTATCGAGGATGGCACTGAGCCCTCCCTCAAATGGGTGCCTGACTGGGATATCTCTGACGAGGAGGAACCGGATCAGGAGATGTTCCTTCCAATGGCCGACGCGACCAAGCGACCCACCGGTAAACTCTCTTCATTAGAGATTGGCCCGACGATGAAGATGACTCGGATGTTGAGGTGATGGAAGCATTCGACGTTGTCCCCCTTTCTTATTCTTTTCCAGCATCAGCTAACCCCGGTGGGTAGATCCATGAAGACCCTCCCCTTGCCATGGGTGATCCTGTTCTGGTTGCACCGAAGAAGAAAAGGGGAGCCGCATCAACTTCTTCCTCCAGACCTTCTCAGCTAGCCAAAAGGTGAAAGAAGTCCGGGGACAAAACTGCCTCCAAGCCTGCAACCAAGGCCCCAGCACGAGATTCGGCAGGGCCACGGTGGAGGTCCCACAGAGTGGATCCGGCATTGCCTCCCCGCTCCAACACAGCCCTTCTCCCCCTCATGGCGACGATTCACGCCCGCTGAGCCCAATCCCAGAGGGTTCAGCGGCTGCTCCGGGTTCCAGCCCACCTCGTCAAGAGGAGGGCAACCCAGGAGCGGGCGAGACTGGCTCTGCCGAGGCAGCGGCTACCACTACTTCGGCTCCGCCGCAACCAGCTACTACTGAGGTTACCTCAGCACCTCCTCCTCCGAAGAAACCAGCACCAGCACCAGCAGCAACTTCCGCACCAACTTCAGCACCAGCAGCAAAGGCAACAACAGCAGCACCAAGCCCCTCCGTCTCGTCCGAGTCTTCCCAGTCTCGGCGAGAAAGCATCAAGGCAGCTCCTAAGGGTAAATCTGCTGCAACGACTTCCAATTCTCAGCAGCAACCTAAGGGCAAGAAGGCCCCTGACGCCACTAGGGCAACGTCCATCGAGGCTGGACAACGCACACTCGCGTCCATGCTTTCGAAGAAAACTCCACCACCGAAGGACGCCCCTGCCGAGCCAGCTGACACGCAACTCGTTTTGCACACAAGCCCGGCCCTTGCCCGGGTTGAGAGGAGGGAGGCGCATGCCAAGGGTTTGGTGGCGCCCCATATGCTCAGCGGCGAACGACACCCTCCGACCTTGATCGAGTTCGTGAACAACTGGAACAAGGCGGAGTTCGTCCACAACGACGATCTCCCGGAGAAGTTCGGTCCCGCCGAATTTTCTGCCCAAATGAACACAGCCGCTAAGGCAATTAACCTTGCGGGTCGGATGATGGAGGTATGTTACTTCACCTTTTTCTTAGCATATTGTATATATTAGTGATATAACCATTAGTCCCCGAGCCTCCGGGGGAGTAACTTGTTACTCGGCCGGATGCTCCTTAGAAAACTAACGTAGCTCCTTGATAACTTCGAATATGCACACACCTAGAGCCGGGTTAAGTTCCACTTGGCCTGGATCTTGTACACTTTGAATATGCACACACCTAGAGACGGGTTAAGTTCCACTTGGCCCGGATCTTGTACACTTCGAATATGCACACACCTAGAGCCGGGTTAAGTTCCACTTGGCCCGGATCTTGTACACTTCGAAAATGCACACACCTAGAGCCCGGTTAAGTTCCACTTGGCCCGGATCCTGTACACTTCGAATATGCACACACCTAGAGCCGGGTTAAGTTCCACTTGGCCCGGATCTTGTACACTTCGAATATGCACACACCTAGAGCCGGGTTAAGTTCCACTTGTCCCGGATCTTGTACACTTCGAAAATGCACACACCTAGAGCCGGGTTAAGTTCCACTTGGCCCGGATCTTGTACACTTCGAATATGCACACACCTAGAGCCGGGTTAAGTTCCACTTGGCCCGGATCTTGTACACTTCGAATATGCACACACCTAGAGCCAGGTTAAGTTCCACTTGGCCCGGATCTTGTACACTTCGAATATGCACACACCTAGAGCCGGGTTAAGTTCCACTTGGCCCGGATCTTGTACACTTCGAATATGCACACACCTAGAGCCGGGTTAAGTTCCACTTGGACCGGATCTTGTACACTTCGAATATGCACACACCTAGAGCCGGGTTAAATTCCACTTGGCCCGGATCTTGTACACTTCGAATATGCACAAGACTAAGCTATATTTTTGTACTCTTTTCAGGTGACCACCAACCGCCGAAGCACCGAATTTCAGCGTCTCCTGGACACTCACAAGATGCTGCATGCAAAACATAATACACTTCTCGCTGAATACGAAAAAAGGGGTAAGCTTGCTCCCTTGGAATGCTTCCGTTTTTCTTTATCCTTTTCCGCCGAACTAACCCATCGTTCGGATTTCGTAGCTGAGGTGCAAGCTGAGAACATTATCATGAGGAAAAATCTTGACCAGATCAAGGGTAAGTTACTTTTGTGCGACCTTGCTATGCTTTCTATCTCCTTTTCTCCTTGGCTCGGCGAACATTTATACCTCGGCTTTGCCGGGTCAACAAACTATTTCAGTATCGCTGGAAGATAGTGTGCACGTGCCTGATATGATGCTGCATTTTCTCGAACAAGCAGGGCAGCATTAGGCCGAGCTCAAAAAGAAAGATGATGAGCTTACCCTCCTCCGAGCCAAAGATGATGAGATTGCCAAGCTCAAGGCAAATATGAAGAAGCTGAAAGCACAGCATCAAACCGAACTTGAAAAGGCTGGCCAGGACTATACTGAAGAGCGCGAGCGCCTCAATCTCCAGATTGCCAAGGATCGAGAACTTCTCCAGGAGGCCGACGTCAAACTTGAGTCGACGCACACTGAACTTGTGCAGCTTCGCAAAAGGCGTGATGACTGTACCAAGGAGTTGACCCGGATCCACTGCCATATTTCACGTAAGTTCCTTTCGCTCATCCGACATATTTCTCCGGGTTACTTCATATGTATTTTATTTACTTGCTTCTCTTGTCTTGTTTTCAGGCAAATTTCCAGAGGGCAATGCCATTGCGAGCACCGCTGTTGCTAATTTCCGCCGAGAGACTCCCGTTGCTCCTGCCGGTGCAGAGATTCCCTATGACATGGAGGACCTATTGGTCAGCTTGTCTTCTCGCGTGGAAATCGTGAAGAACTATGGCAAGGATATCCTTGACATTGCAATCCGAATCTTCAACATGTTTTGGCCTGCAGAAGACACTCCGGAGGGGACCGCAATTCTTGTTGATAAGTTGATGAAATGCGAGACCCAGCTCGACCTTTGGAGGGAATCCGCTAGACGCGCCGGAGCTGAGACCGTTCTCCACTACGTACTTACGTGGTACGAGAAGATCGACCTCAACCTCCTAGCGCGCATGCGCACCGGATCCAAATGGACCAGTGACCTGGAGGGGGTAGCTCAGCGCAAGGCTTGCGCCCATAGCCTCATCGAATATGCTCCCATTCATGAATGGAATGAGGGTCCAAGCTTCCTGGAAGCCGCCGGTGACGAAAACGCTGAGAACGTTGAAGATGGCTCGGATGAGGACGAAGAGGACGATGCCTCGGACATCGAAGACAGCGAAGATGACGCCGACTTCCTCCTCTTGCTGCTCCTTGAGTGAAAAAACTTTAAAGTTTATCAGATCCCCGGTATGCCGGGTGGAATTGTATCCAGTACACAAGTGATATTCTGCTACTAAGTTTTTATGCCGGATTAGCTTGGGCGTAGTCCCCGAGTTTCATTTTCTTGTTCATACAATCTTTTGGCTCGGCTCGTGTCTACCTTGATTCGGTTTTACGACTTACGAATCCGAGCTTCAAAAATTGTCTTAACAATACATGGAAACTTTAGGCTTAGCTCAAAATAATTCTGCATAATAATTTGAAAGTAAACACAAGGTTAGTCTGAAAAACAAACATCGGCTCGATGATGTTCTTTTCCTTAGTCGTTTTTCATGTGCTACGCAATTCCAAACTTGTTCTCTTTCTTGCCATGAAGCCAAATCTTGTTGGACAGCAGCAAGTCGAAGAGTTGGGTTTTTGGTGCTCACACACTACTAATCCGGGTTAAGTAGAAAAACTTACGCCAGCCGACGTATAAATAATAGATATAGAAGACAACAAATATTATTAAGGCAGTCCCCGAGTTACTGCTTGAGGTGCCAGCATTTCATTGATAAGCTCATTGCCGGCATACATACCGACATATGAGAGACTCGGATACATACACTTCTCTGCTAAGTGTAGAAAGGACGAAGTACAGCTACATTCCATGGACGCTTAGATTCCTCGCCGGACCTATCCGCCTTGCTCTTTTCCTATGGTTTTGCATCGATAAGATAGTAAGAATCATTGTGCAATGCTTTGCTCACAATGAACGACCCTTCCCATGGGGGGATAACTTATGGATGCCAGCAGTATGTTGTACCAAATGAGTACGGATCACCTTCCGGAAGACTTCGGGTTTACTTTCCGGCTATGATAGCGTCGTAGATTTTGATATATGGCGGATCTAGACAATGCCAATTCTCTCGCTTCTTCCGCAGATCGACATCATTTTGCCGGCTTCTTGCACTTGGCTTACGTGTATTGGCGACCCTAGGCGAGTCATGCTCTATGTCGGCTGGTAATACAGCTTCTGCCCCATATACCAGAAAGAATGGCGTATAGCATGTTGATCGATTCGGAGTTGTTCTTAAACTCCACAATACCGCTGGTAGTTCTTCTATCCAGCACCCCGCTGATCTTTGCAGCGGCTCAATGAGCCGGGGTTTTATCCCGGATAATACCAATCCGTTGGATCTTTCCACTTGTCTGTTCGATGCGGGGTGGGCTACCGGGGCAACGTCCAGCCGGATCTTCTTATCTCGGCAGAATCGCGCAAATGCTCTTTCAGCAAAATTTGTGCCATTATCAGTTATGATACTGTGAGGATAACCGTATATCAAGATGATGTCTTTGAGAAACGTCACGGCCGTAGCTCCATCACATTTTCTTATTGGCTTTACTTCAATCCACTTTGTAAATTTGTCAACCATGACTAGGATGTGGTTCATTTTTCCCCTTGCTGGTTTGAACGGGCCAACCATGTCCAAACACCATACGGCAAATGGCCAAGTGATTGGTATGGTCTTGAGTTCTGACATTGGCATATGTGTCTTGGTAGTGTACCTCTGACAACCATTGCATTTTCTTACCAAATCCTCTGCTTGTTCTAAGGCACTTGGCCAGTAGAATCCATGCCAGAAAGCTTTTGCTACCAAGGCTCTGGACAAGGCATGATGCCCACATTCCCCTTGATGTATATCTCAGAGGATGTCAAGCCCTTCTTCCTGGTCAACACATTGCTGGAGGACATTAGTCACACTCCTTTTGTATAGCTCGGAATTGATGATTGTGTATGCCTTTGCTTTCCTCTGAGTTTGCCTGGATAACACCTCCTCAGCGGGTAAAGTTCCATATTTCAGGAATTGAAATATAGGTAGTGCCCAAGCTGGTATTGCTCGTACAGGGAACACATCCTCATCAATTTCCATCAGATCCACCAGCATAACTTCAACCGGATCACGGTCTGGGTCCGGGTCCCGAAGCAGTCCCCGGGTTAGCTGAGGCAGTCCCCGGGTTTCGCGCACCACCTCCCATGTCAATGTCCATGGGCACAGCTCCGGACTCCGGATCCTCCGGGACGTAAATTGAGTCGGTTTCTAGGGACGGTCTGATGGATGGTTTTCTGAGGTGTTCTAATGCTACACCCAGTGGGATTGCTTGTCGGGTTGATCCGAGCTTCGACAATACGTCGGCAGCCTCATTTTCCACCCGGGGTACATGGCAAAATTCGCATCCCTCAAAATAACCAGATATCTTCTGCACATGGAATCTGTATAGTGCCATGTTTGGATCAAGAGCGTCCCATAGCCCCGAGACTTGCTGAACTACCAAATCCGAGTCGCCAAATCATTGGATCCGACGTATCCCAATTTCTTTTGCCACCTTGAGCCCATGCACAAGTGCTTCGTATTCAGCGACATTGTTCGATGCTGCGAAATGGATCTGTAGCACATACTTCAACTGGTCATTCTTTGATGAGGTAAGCACAACTCCGGCGGATAACCTGGTTTTTGTTTTTGACCCGTCAAAGTGCATTCTCTAGTAGTTCGGATCTGGTAATGGCAGTTCATATTGCACCTCGGCCCAGTCCAGAAAAAAGTCAGCTACAGCCTGAGACTTGATCGCTTCTCTTCTGTCATATTGTGGTGCATAGGGAGCTAGTTCAATTGCCCATTTTGCAATTCTACCACTTGCATCCTTGTTACTCATTATCTCGGATATGGGGGCCTCACATATTACTTTGATGGGGTGCTCCTCAAAATAATGCTTTAGCTTCTTTGCCGACATATACACTCCATACGCCACTTTTTGATAGTGCGGATAATTTTGCTTTGATGCGGATAATACCTCGCTCAGATAATACACTGGCCTTTGCACTGACTTACCTTATTCGTCGCGCTCTACCACAATTACTGCACTTACAACTCGGTTGGTTGCGGCTATATAGAGCAACATTGGCTCCTTTGATAGTGGAGAGGCTAACACTGGTGCAGTGGCTAACATTTTCTTTAATTGGATATAGGCTTCATTGGCCTGCGGCGTCCAAATGAACTTGTCCGACTTTTTCATGAGTTGATAGAGAGGCAATGCCTTTTCTCCCAACTGACATACAAACTGACTTAACGATGCCAGGCAACCAGTGAACTTATGGACATCGTTAAGACACTTTGGCAGTTCCATTCGCTCAATGGCCTGGATCTTAGTTGGATTGACTTCGATACCTCGGCTGGAGACAAGGAATCCGAGTAATTTTCCAGCCGGGACACTAAAGGTACATTTTTCCGGGTTAAGCTTCATCCGGAACCTTCTTAGGTTCGCAAATGTCTGCCTGATATCATCAAGGAGCGTTTTGCTTTCCTTGGTCTTGATAACCACATCATCCACATACACCTGTACATTTTGACCAATCTGGTCGTGCAAACATTTCTGCATACATCTTTGGTACGTTGCCCCTGCATTACGTAAACCAAACGGCATGGTGCGATAGCAATAAGCCCCATACGGGGTGATAAATGCAGTTTTTATTTGATCATCCGGATTCAGAGGTATCTGGTGGAAACCAGAATATGCATCAATGAATGAAAACAGTTCACATCCAGCAGTTGAGTCTATGACCTGATCTATTCTTGGTAGTGGAAATGGATCTTTTGGACACGCCTTATTCGGGTTCGTGTAATCGATACACATACGCCAAACCACTGCCACGTTCGGATCATCCTTCTTCTTCTCCACTAGTACCGGATTAGATAGCCAATCCGGGTAAAGGACTTCCATGATAAATCCTGCTGCTAGTAACCGAGCTATCTCATCTCCAATGACTTTTCTCCTATCCTCGGCGAAGCGGCGGAGAGGTTGCTTCACCGGCCTTGCTCTGGGTCTCACGTTCAAAGAGTGCTCGGCCAACTCCCTCGGAACACCTTGCAATCCTGTGTGGACCAAGCAAAAATATCCCGATTCTCACGGAGGAAGTTGACGAGCTCGCTTTCCTATTTATCATTCAACCCGACACCAATTGTTACGGTGCGCTCTGGGAACATGTCATCAACAGGCACTTTCTTGGTATCCTTGGTGGCTTGGAACGAAACACTACTCAACGCTTGCATATATTGCTACGCGGACTGAGCCAATGCCGCCACCTCTTGGATTTTTCTTTTCTCTTGCGCAATCACGACTGACTCGGCTAGGTTAGACCCGGCTGAGGCACACTTAATGGAACGTCGGAAATCTCTAGCAATGGTAATCACTCCATTTGGCCCTGGCAACTTCATCTTCAGATAACTGATGTGACAACTTGCCATGAACTTGTTCAGTGCTGGTCTTCCGAGTAACGCATGATACGCACTTTCTAAGTTCACCACTTCAAACTCCAAATTCTCAGTTCGATAGTTATCCCTCGTGCCGAACAATACATCGACCCGGACCTTTCCTATGGGCTCACAAGAAATGCCTGGCACAATGCCATGGAAAGTTGTCCTTGTAGCTTGGAGCATGTTCTCCGAGATACCCAACTTGCGCATTGTATCTGCATACATGATGTTAATGCTACTGCCATTTCAATCAGTACCTTGGAGAACCTCACATTGATGTTAGGTCCAATGAATGTCGGATCCAGCACTAGCGCATACGAACTAGGACTTGGCATAAGCTTGGGATGATCTTTGATGCTCCAGGTAATTTCCTGGTCCGACCAAGGCATATACCTCATCACAGCTGGCATTACCGCATTGACCTCCATATGTCGGTGCTGCAAACTCTTTCTATCTGTTTTCTCAATGGTAAACACACATTAACTCTAATGATGCTCTCTGTACTCATTCCTCCCCTCGTTTCCGGGGTACCTCTGATCCGGTTGATGCTGGTCTTCCACTTGATGCACTGCATCCCTTCTCTCATGGTTATCATACCTCCGCGGAGGGGGTGGCAACATTAACTGTTGCGTGTTTGCTCTGGAGAGCAATTGCTGCCGGGGTAACTTTTGCCGAGGTTGATCATTCCGAGGTGCTTGAGCATTCCCCGAACCACCTTGTTCTATCTTATGCATCCACTCACATTGCCTCGTTGTATGACCTGCTGGGTTACTCGGATTTGGCGTGTGAAATTTACACGGCTGATCCAACATTGACTCATAAGTATACCTCGGACGGTCCTTCTTTTCTTGCCACTGTTTCTTTTGCTCTAGCGTCCAAGTTTTCTTGCCATCATTTCTCAGTGTCCATTGTTGGCCCCCAGTTTTCTAACGTTGATTGCCCCCTGCTCCGGGCTAATCTTGATTCACAGCAGCAACTTGTTGCGAATTGTACCGGTAATCCGGTCTGTCATCTCTTCTTTTACCCCGGTAATCATTCCTTCGGGATGACCCGGCTCCATCTCTCTGGTTTCACTCCTCATTTGACTCATTTGACACGAGCCTAGGTTGAGTCGGATCACCCAAAGCATACGAATCAGCAATCCGGATTGTCTCTGCCAATGTAGTTGGCATATCCCTTTGCAATCTTTGCCACAACATGCTTGCATACCTGCATCCTTGCGCAAACCATGCTATGGCCTGTGACTCTATCACACCCTCACACGAGTTTCTCACGGTACACCACCGGGTTAAAAACTCCTGGTCCGTCTCGTTCGGTCTCTGCTTACACATGCTAGGGTCTGTGGCCTATTTGGCCTCTGATACGTACTTGAGAAATTGCTGATGAACATTTCCTCAAAATCGATCCAGCAGTTAATACTTCCGGGTGGCAAATTGTTTAGCCATACCCTTGCTGGCCCCTCCAACATCTGGGGTACGTATCTCATAGCCCATCTCAAGTTGCCTGTAGCAATTTTCACAGCTGTAGCATAGTTTATCAACCAATCTTCCGGCTTAGTACTGCCATCATATGTCTTTGTGCCTCTAGGTAACTGGAAGTTAGGTACCGGAGGCTCCTTCATGATCCGAGGCCCAAAACACGCAGGACCCGGGGGACCTTGACATTCAATCTGTTCCGACCTATACAGCCGATCAAGTTTTAATCTGGCATCATCGGGCATTAAATCCCTGCTTCCCAATCTTGACCCTATCACATGATAGTCCGGCCTTGGGTATCCCACGTTCACAATTTCCGAATCTCCATCGTTATACCGGTCTTGCTCTCGTGGAGCACCTCTCTGTTGCATACCTTGGCCGGCACTTTGCTCTTGCCTTGGTATATTCCGCTGCTGCGGTTGTCCTACCGAGTTGCGCTGTTCGGCTTTGCCATTTACAGTGTTTCCTTGAACGGCATTGGCTTGGTCACGGTTACCTCGGCCAGCTTCACCTCGGCTCACACTTCGTCGATCGTCATTTCTCTAGACTTCTTTTCCTTTCCCTGCCCTTGTCGGGTCATACGGGATGATCTGTTTGTTTCTCCTCGCCGAGGTTACTACCTCTTCTCTCCTAGGACCACCATGAGGAGATGATGCAGCTCTAGCGGACTTCTCTGGGTTACCCACCGCCGAATGAACGATCTTGTAGGCCCCAGCTCTCTCCGGGTTAGCCCTGAGCAATTCCTCATTTTGCCTATTCGCGATCCGAACCAACTCATTGACCCTATCTTGCTGTCTTTGGCGGGCTTCACCCGTCAGACCTTCTAACTCGGATGCAGCTGCATCTGCTGCCCTGAGGTTTTTTGCCGGGGTACTATACTTCGGCAGCCCCATGGGCAAACAGTTTTCTGACTCCTCAATCCTAGTATCACCCTCTTTGTTCATTTCACTCATGAGATTTCTCCCCTTCACTTTTACAGCATCTACTTTATTTGCCTTTGCGTACTCACGCAGCGTCATGTTCAATGACTGTTGAGCCGCGGCTATCTTTTTCGCACCCTCTAGAATTTTTTGCCTAGTTTCCTCTAGCTCGGCCTGTGCCTGAGCCGGATCTACCACTGTTGCTACAGGGTTTTCCAAGCTATCCATCGCTTCCCGCAGCACATTCTTAGGCCTCTCTAGTGGAGGACCTCTACCTTTCCTCGGTGCCTTAGGCGTTATCTCCAGATCTGGTGCCGGATCCTCGCTTGCGCCAGCGCCAGGCGCAGTCATCATCACCTCGGCACGGTTCGAGGAGCGAGTGATACGCGCCCCGTGAACCATGCTAAGGGGTGGCTCGCCTGCCTCGACGATGTGCCGCGGATGAACGCACGACACATCGACAACAACATAGACCTTGTGCGCGCTGAGCTTGACGAAGAGGTCGTTGCACGGAAGTGGACGCTTGCCGAAGCAGCCAGCGTTGTCGCTGACAAAGTCCAGCGCTCCCAAGCGCTGAACGAGCCCGGAGACGATGCGTTCGCCGGTGCCGACAAGGTTTCCCGTCCGGATCTTGACCCCTGCTAGCGCCGCTATCCCCACGGTGGGCGCCAACTGTCGTGGTGGTGTCACGGCAGATGCCATGGATAGGCTAAAGGTGGGGACTAAATGCACTAGGAGAATCCAGGGAGGTATAGTGTGGTGATTCCACACACAGTAGCTTTGTATTCAACTCACTTCCAAGGTTTACAAGTGCTCCTAGAGCTGTATTGGAGAGAGGAGGAAGAAGGAGCTCTCTTACTCTCACCGCTAGCTAACCCTTAGGAACCAAGTAAAATCTAGACAATAGAGATCAACCCTTTCTACAGAGGCCCTAGCCCTCCTTATATAGGGGTGGCTAGGTCTCCTATTAGGGAATACGTGGAGGCATATTCCAAGGAATATGCCTCCTCCCAAAATAGTAAGCCGACCGGGTCGCTTTTCCCCCGTGTCATCCATGCAGAGGCTACGTGAGCCTCTGCGGCGCCCGCGTCAGCCAACATTGGCGTCGTCACCTTTGTCGACCACGCCTCGGTGGTCCTGCCTCTGTCCACTTCGCTCACGCCGTGCGTACTGGGGTCACCTTTGACCAGCGAGATACCTTCCTTCTCCTATAAGCTTGATATGACCCAGATCATACATAGTTGATCCGGCCACACCTGTTCCTGCATACCAGTTAGATTCATCTGTCCGACTTACGGCTTAAGTCGGTCGAGACCCAGTTAAGTGGACATCCCATGGTCTGGGTTACCCCGAGACTCGGCCTGCCTTGAGGTGACTCGGCCAACATTCGCTTTGACCTTGCCGTACCTCGCCTAACTTGGCCTTTATACCCCGGCGTGACCCTACCTGGGGGTATCCCCCCAACAGCTTTGATGATAGGTTCAACTTCTTTCTAAGATTTTGCATCTTGACAATTTAACAAAATTAAGTCAGAATTGAGCTACATGTAAGCGCAATAGATTGCTCTTGAATTAAATTTCTTTTCAGAGGTAGATGGGTGCATCTTCTTGTAGTAAACAATGTCATCGGTGTGAGTTTCCAATTATCAAGAAAGACCATTCTCAATTTTCTGAGTGATGTCAAGATTATTCTCTCTTGTAAAGGAAGTTCGAAGAATATCGATCTAAATGCCAGAAGCCAAGTTTTGACACACATATATATAGTGGACCAACATATTGTACTTATGATTTCCTGTGTTTTATGAATTCTCCAACTCGCTACCTAACTTCGCCCACTTGAATGACCTTATGTCGATTTATCAAAATTAGGTCAAATTTGAACTACTACAAGCAAATTGTAGGTTACTGTGAAAGTTTTACGAAAAAGCTTTTAAAGGTACCCATCAGGGGGTCACAATTAATATATGAGAAACCATCCAACGAGATTTTTGATGACTAATTCAACATCTTCTTAAGATTTTGCATCTTGCCAGTTTAACAGAACTAGGCCAAACTTTAGCTACAAGTAAGTGCAATAGATTCCTCTTGATTTAAAAGTCTTTTCGGAGGTAGATATAGGTGCATCTTCTTGTAGTAGACAATGCCACCAGTGTGAGTTTCCGACTATCTTAGGAAAGAACATTCTTAATTTTTCGAGTGATGACTAAATTGTTCTTTCCCCTAAAGAAAGTCCAAAGACTATGGATCTGAATGCCACAAGCCAAAGTTTTCACACATATATAGTGGACCAACACGATGCACTTACAATTTCCCATGTTTTATCAGTTCTCAAATTTCCTAGCTAACTTCACCCACTTGAATTATTCTATGTCGATTTATCGAAATTAGGTAAAATTTGGACCACTATAGGTAAATTGTAGGTTGCTTTGGAAGTTTTACGAAAAATCTCATGGAGGTACCCATCGGGGGGAAGGGTCAATTAATATATATCAGAAACCACCGAGAGTTTTGACGACAGGTTCATCTTCTTGCTAAGATTTTGCATCCTAACTATTTAATGAAATTAGGTCAAACTTTGCTCACTGTTTCATGAAATTAGGTCAAACTTTGCTAACCGATTAACTTTGAACATTGACCGTTGGATCAAGACTTGCAAATCCAAACATTGCTAACTGTTGGATATTCTTTTCCATTCTTAGCATCTAGAAAGATTCTACTAAGAGTCTTTAGCACGATGAACACTAGTATGCGCAAACCTCAAAACACACAGTACTTCATTATTACTCGGTTTCAAGGTCCTTGTGCAAAATGCACGGACTTGGATGGAATTTTCATTTTTTTATGAGGTCCTTGATGTAACTTGTACTTCCACCGACCACTCGAGCACCTCGCTCTTCCGAGACCTACCATTAGATCGGCCATTCGCAGTACTTCTTATATTTATCTTGTCTCTTATCTCTTACAACCATATATACCACCACTACATAGTGTAGGGATTAACTTATTTTGAACATTGACCGTTGGATCTCAAGACTGGCAAATCCAAATGCTAACCGTTGGATCTTATTTTCCATTCTTAGAATCTATAAAGATTCTATTGATTGTCTTTAGCATGATGAACACTAGTATGTGCAAACCTCAAAATACACAGTACTTCATTACTCGATTTAAGGGTCCTTGTGATAAATGCATGGACTTGGATGCAATTTTCATTTTCTATGAGGTCCTTGATGTAAATTGTAATTCTACCCACCGTGTTAACTCTCAAGCACCTCGCTCTTACGAGACCTACCATAAGATCGGCCATTCGCAGTACTTCTTATCTTATCTTTTATCTTGTCTCATATCTCTTACAATACCATACAACTACATAGTGTAGGAGGATTAACTTTGAACATATTAACCATTGGATCAATACTGGCAAATCCAAACAATGCTAACCGTTGGATCTTTTTTCCATTCTTAGCATCAAGAAAGATTTGATCTATTGATAGTCTTTAGCACGATGAACGCTAGTATGTGCAAACCTAAAACACACAGTACTCAATTGCTCAGAGTCACGGTGCTTGTGCTAAAATGCATGGACTTGGATGCAATTTTCATTCTTTACGAGGTTCTTGATGTAACTTGTACTTCCACCGACCGTGTTAACTCTCAATCACCTCTGTCCTACGAGACCTACCATTAGATCGGCCATTCGCAGTACTTCTTATCTTAACTTTAAGTCTCTTATCTCTTACAATACCATGCATACCACCACTAAATAGTGTAGGGATTAACTTATCTGAACATTGACCGTTTGATCAACACTAGCAAATCCAAACATTGCTAACCGTTGGATCTTCTTTTCCATTCTATCATCTAGGTCTGTACTCCCTCGCTCTGTCTCAAAACATAAGGCGCCTAAGGATTGGTTAAAAGTCAAACCTTACTAACTTTGACCAAATATTTAGAAAAAATATCTACATCTACAATATTGAATGGACATATTAAGAAAATATACTTTATGGTGGATCTATTGATATTAATTTAGTACTCTAAATTTTTATATTTTTGTGTATAATCATGGTCAAACTTAAAAAATGTTGACTTGTGACTAATCCTTAGGCGCCTTATATTTTGGCGGAAGGAGTACTATTCAACACGAATCCTGTTGCTCTGAACCGTTGGATCTAACGGCCCAACAGTCATGATTAGTGCTATGGATCCAATTCAAAACTGCTCCACTATAGTAGTAAGTAGAGAGAATATAGTCTACTATGCTATGAAATTTTGGGGGTGGTGACAAGATTGTTCTAGAACATGCATGGTGGAGTTTGCTCTAGGTACTATTCAACACGAATCCAGCTTCTCTGAACCATTGGATCCAACAGCCAAATGGTCAGGATTGGTGTTATGGATCCAATTCAAAACTGCTCCACTATAGTAGTAGAGATAGAGATATCTTATCTTATCTTACCACTATATAGTGTACGAATAACTTTGAATATTGACCGTTGGATCAAGACTCGTGAATCCCAACATTTCCAGCCATTGGATCTTCTTTTCCATTCTAGCATCTAGAAGATTCTATTGATAGTCTTTAGCATAATGATTTCTATGCACAAACCTCAAAACACACTTCTCCATCATACTAGAATCTTCTCCCTCGTAGCTAATAATCGTCTACTTCTACATGATCTTATCTTATCTTATCTTACCACTATATAGTGTACGGATAACTTTGAATGTTGACCGTTGGATCAAGACTCGCAAATCCTAGCATTTCTAGCCAATGGATCTTCTTTTCCATTCTAGCATCTAGAAGATTCTATTGATAGTCTTCGGCATAATGAATGCTATGCACAAACCTCAAAACACACTTGTCCGTCATACTAGAAGCTTCTCCCTTGTCTCTCTAGACCATGTTATCAAAAAAAATCATGTGTTAGGTAGCTAATAATCTTTGACTTCTACATGATGATACAAAGTACAAGGACCAAATGTACACCCATACTTTATAGATGTTGATCAAATTTATAATTTTTTGTGCTTTACCAATTATAATTGTATATAGTGATGATATGGCATATGTCTACTATTTGAGTCTCATGTTCAACTTACTAGTAGCTAATAATCATTGACTTCTACATGATATTGCCACTATATAGTGTACAAACAACTTTGAATATTGACCGTTGGATGAAGATTCATGAATCCCAACATTTCCAAATACCGGATCTTCTTTTCCATTCTAGCATCTTGAAGATTCTATTGATAGTCTTCATTACAAACCACTATATAGTGTTCGAATAACTTTGAATGTTGACCATTGGATCAAGCTCGAGAATCCCAGCATTTCTAGCCGTTGGATCTTCTTTTTATTCTAGCATCTAGAAGATTCTATTGATAGTCTTGAACACACTGAATGCACTATGCATAAACCTCTCAAAACACACTTCTCAATCATACTAGAATCTTCTCCCTCGTTTCTCTAGACCATGTTACCAAAAATTTCAAGTGTTCGGTAGATAATAATATTTGACTTCTACACATGATGATACAAAGTACAAGGACCAAATATACACCCATACTTTATAGATGTTGATAAAATTTATAATGTTTTGTGCTTTACCAATTATAATTTTATATTAGTGATGATATATCATACGTTACTATCTGAGCTTATTAAGGTGTGCTTTTTTACACAATGTGGGAGTAGTATATTTCTTTGCTTAGACATATGGGAACCTCTATCCACGCGCTGTACATGCTGAGAGAATAAAACGTTGGTAGGGGAAGAGGGCAGCAACGAAGAGAAGTTGAAGGCTGTTCCATGTCAGAGCAAAGTTATGATGGGTTTCTGACATGAGGTACTCCTGCGGCCTTAAAGTATACACTCTACTAGTAGTAAATTTCAGGACCTGTGCACGCAAAACAAATTGTATGATTTCTCTCTCCTTCCCTATGCTCCATCTCTCCTCCCCTTTGCCCTCGCGCACCGGTTTAGCTGATCTCTCTTCCCTCGTCCACTGCGTGGCGCTGCACACGTGTGCCTTGGTACAATAGCTCTGTGTCTCTGGCGTGTTCGGCAGCCGCGCGTTGGTGTGGTGTAGGGATGAGGAGTACATAGGAAGGAAACCACTTTGGTCCTTGGCGGCACACAAATTCAAACTTTTCCGATTTTCGAAATTTTCACTTGCTTCCCAAACATCAGGAGGGAAGGTTATCCAAAATATCGACCAAACATCCGGAGGGAAGGCAACTTTGAACCTATTTTGAACATTGATCACATTGAATAAACAAAAAACCAAAAACAAATGTTTTACTCATGATGTCCTATCATGTCTTGTGCACCACGTGCCATGAAAACTGTAATCAGGGGATTATATAAGTTTTGGAAAAATAGCTTCACAATATTGTCCTACCATGTGTATGGACACTATCGGGTTTATTTCAACCCGAACAACCAAGGTCATCAAGGCCATATTGACATCATAGTTTACAATTTGACAGAGTTCCCATAATAGTTTGGTAGATGGGTGCATCTTGGCGTAGTAAGCATTGTTGCATGTGGGAGTTTCCAACAATTAGGAAAAAAGAATTTCAATTTTCCAAGTGAGGACGGTGATGTTTTTTTGTGAAGAAAGTCCAAATAATATGGTTCAGAATGCCACAAGCCAATGGTTTCACATATACTGTAGTTGATCATGGTTCCTATCTAACTTCGGCTAAAATTTTACATATTACGATGGGTCGTGACACGCGGTACTAGTACACATACTACTACGGAGGAGATTTTATCTCTCCTTCACCCCCTCTCACCATCCATACACTATCCTCTCCATTCTCCTTCCTTCCCGTGTAAGCTTTCATGCAATGATTATACTTCTAGTCTGAGATGCAGCGGTGCAGAAAAAGATGAGGCCCACACCATACCACCATCAATCAAGTTTGGTGGCGCAACTTTGTGAAGAGTATACATATACTACTAGTACCGTAGCTACATAAGTATGTACTACTATAGGCACTTAATTTTTAACGGAGGAAGTAAGAGACACCGAGTAATTCAGCACGATTTGCATGATTCTCTTCATTTTTGGATAAAGCGGGGCGCCGCCTGAATTCTCTAGGCCGAGAAAAATCAAGAACCGACAAGTTTGGTATAATCCTTTTTTGTTGATGGGACGAGTCTGGTACAATCTATTTATGATATTTTGGGATAGTTTTCAGGGTATTAACACAAGCGTGACTATAAATAGACATTATAAATTGCAATAGTACGCACCCCTACTTTCACCCAACCCACCATTGCTTAGAAATCGATCTCTCTCTATTTCCTTCCAAAATGTTGTATGACAACTCTCTGCAGAACACATTGATTGACCTGACAAATGGGAAAGACCCTGAAACTCCACCTAGAAGCCTAGACTCAGTCGATGGGCCATGAATGCCGCCGCTGTCTGACTCCTCTGATGAAGAAGATAGCCACTGGCAGCGTTTTTTCGAAGGGACACCACCACCAACGCCGAGCTACTCCGATAAGACGGAAGATGAGACTGAGAAAGAGGAGGAGTCGGAGGTCGACCTTGAGGAGGAGGCCAAAGACAATGACAGGGAGGAGGCCATGGATGATGACGGGGAGGAGGCCGAGGACGACGACGAGGAGGTCTCTTCGCGCCTCACCGAAGAAGCGTGCCCGAGTGCAAAATTCTTCCTTATGTCGATTCGAAATTAGGTAAAGTTTGGACTACTACAGGTAAATTGTAGGTTGCTTTGAAACTTTTACGAAAAAGCTCTTGGAGGTACCCATTGAGGGGAAGGGTCAATTAATATATATCAGAAACCACCGAGAGGTTTGACGATAGGTTCATCTTCTTGCTAAGATTTTGCATCCTAACGATTTAATGAAATTAGGTCAAACTTTGCTCACTGTTTCATGAAATTAGGTCAAACTTTCCTAACCAATTAACTTTAAACATTGACCGTTGGATCAAGACTGGCAAATCCAAATATTGCCAACCGTTGGATATTCTTTTCCATTCTTAGCATCTAGAAAGATTCTACTGATAGTCTTTAGCATGATGAACACGAGTATGCACAAACCTCAAAACACACAGTACTTCATTATTACTTGGTTTCAGGGTCCTTGTGCCAAATGCACGGACTTGGATGAAATTTTCATTTTTTTATGAGGTCATTGATGTAACTTATACTTCCACCGACCACTCGAGCACCTCGCTCTTATGAGACCTAGATCGGCCATTCGCAGTACTTCTTATCTTTATCTTGTCTCTTATCTCTAACAATACCATATACACCACCACTACATAGTGTAGGGATTAACTTATTTTGAACATTGACCGTTGGATCTCAAGGCTGGCAAATCCAAACATTGCTAACCGTTGGATCTTCTTTTCCATTCTTAGCATCTATAACGATTCTATTGATAGTCTTTAGCATGATGAACACTAGTATGCGCAAACCTCAAAACACAAAGTACTTCATTACTCGGTTTCAGGGTCCTTGTGATAAATGCATGGACTTGGATGCAATTTTCATTTTTATGAGGTCCTTGATGTAAATTGTAATTCTACCCACCGTGTTAACTCGCAAACACCTCGCTCTTATGAGACCTACCATCAGATCGGCCATTCACAGTACTTCTTATCTTATCTTTTATCTTGTCTCATAGCTCTTAAAATACCATACCACTACATAGTGTAGGGGGATTAACTTTGAACATATTAACCGTTGGATCAAGACTAGCAAATCAAAACATTGCTAACCGTTGGATCTTTTTCCATTCTTAGCATCGAGAAAGATTCGATATATTGATAGTATTTAGCACGATGAATGCTAGTATGCGCAAACCTAAAACCACACAGTACTTCATTGCTCAGAGTTAGGGTCCTTGTGCTAAAATGCATGGACTTGGATGCAATTTTCATTCTTTACGAGGTTCTTGATGTAGTCTTTAGCACGATGAACACTAGTATGCGTAAACCTCAAAACACACAGTACTTCATTATTACTCGGTTTCAAGGTCCTTGTGCAAAATGCACGGACTTGGATGGAATTTTCATTTTTTTATGAGGTCCTTGATGTAACTTGTACTTCCACCGACCACTCGAGCACCTTGCTCTTACGAGACCTACCATTAGATCGGCCATTCGCAGTACTTCTTATATTTATCTTGTCTCTTATCTCTTACAACCATATATACCACCACTACATAGTGTAGGGATTAACTTATTTTGAACATTGACCGTTGGATCTCAAGACTGGCAAATCCAAATGCTAACCGTTGGATCTTATTTTCCATTCTTAGAATCTATAAAGATTCTATTGATTGTCTTTAGCATGATGAACACTAGTATGTGCAAACCTCAAAATACACAGTACTTCATTACTCGATTTAAGGGTCCTTGTGATAAATGCATGGACTTGGATGCAATTTTCATTTTCTATGAGGTCCTTGATGTAAATTGTAATTCTACCCACCGTGTTAACTCTCAAGCACCTCGCTCTTACGAGACCTACCATAAGATCGGCCATTCGCAGTACTTCTTATCTTATCTTTTATCTTGTCTCATATCTCTTACAATACCATACAACTACATAGTGTAGGAGGATTAACTTTGAACATATTAACCATTGGATCAATACTGGCAAATCCAAACAATGCTAACCGTTGGATCTTTTTTCCATTCTTAGCATCAAGAAAGATTTGATCTATTGATAGTCTTTAGCACGATGAACGCTAGTATGCGCAAACCTAAAAACACACAGTACTCAATTGCTCAGAGTCACGGTGCTTGTGCTAAAATGCATGGACTTGGATGCAATTTTCATTCTTTACGAGGTTCTTGATGTAACTTGTACTTCCACCGACCGTGTTAACTCTCAATCACCTCATCTCTGAGACCTACCATTAGATCGGCCATTCGCAGTACTTCTTATCTTAACTTTAAGTCTCTTATCTCTTACAATACCATGCATACCACCACTAAATAGTGTAGGGATTAACTTATTTGAACATTGACCGTTTTATCAACACTAGCAAATCCAAACATTGCTAACCGTTGGATCTTCTTTTCCATTCTATCATCTAGGTCTGTACTCCCTCGCTCTGTCTCAAAACATAAGGCGCCTAAGGATTGGTCAAAAGTCAAACCTTACTAACTTTGACCAAATATTTAGAAAAAATATCTACATCTACAATATTGAATGGACATATTAAGAAAATATACTTTATGGTGGATCTATTGATATTAATTTAGTACTCTAAATTTTTATATTTTTGTGTATAATCATGGTCAAACTTAAAAAATGTTGACTTGTGACTAATCCTTAGGCGCCTTATATTTTGGCGGAAGGAGTACTATTCAACACGAATCCTGTTGCTCTGAACCGTTGGATCTAACGGCCCAACAGTCATGATTAGTGCTATGGATCCAATTCAAAACTGCTCCACTATAGTAGTAAGTAGAGAGAATATAGTCTACTATGCTATGAAATTTTGGGGGTGGTGACAAGATTGTTCTAGAACATGCATGGTGGAGTTTGCTCTAGGTACTATTCAACACAAATCCAGCTTCTCTGAACCATTGGATCCAACAGCCAAATGGTCAGGATTGGTGTTATGGATCCAATTCAAAACTGCTCCACTATAGTAGTAGAGATAGAGATATCTTATCTTATCTTACCACTATATAGTGTACGAATAACTTTGAATATTGACCGTTGGATCAAGACTCGTGAATCCCAACATTTCCAGCCATTGGATCTTCTTTTCCATTCTAGCATCTAGAAGATTCTATTGATAGTCTTTAGCATAATGATTGCTATGCACAAACCTCAAAACACACTTCTCCATCATACTAGAATCTTCTCCCTCGTAGCTAATAATCGTCTACTTCTACATGATCTTATCTTATCTTATCTTACCACTATATAGTGTACGGATAACTTTGAATGTTGACCGTTGGATCAAGACTCACAAATCCTAGCATTTCTAGCCAATGGATCTTCTTTTCCATTCTAGCATCTAGAAGATTCTATTGATAGTCTTCGGCATAATGAATGCTATGCACAAACCTCAAAACACACTTATCCGTCATACTAGAAGCTTCTCCCTTGTCTCTCTAGACCATGTTATCAAAAAAAATCATGTGTTAGGTAGCTAATAATCTTTGACTTCTACATGATGATACAAAGTACAAGGACCAAATGTACACCCATACTTTATAGATGTTGATCAAATTTATAATTTTTTGTGCTTTACCAATTATAATTGTATATAGTGATGATATGGCATATGTCTACTATTTGAGTCTCATGTTCAACTTACTAGTAGCTAATAATCATTGACTTCTACATGATATTGCCACTATATAGTGTACAAACAACTTTGAATATTGACCGTTGGATGAAGATTCGCGAATCCCAACATTTCCAGTCGCTGGATCTTCTTTTCCATTCTAGCATCTTGAAGATTCTATTGATAGTCTTCATTACAAACCACTATATAGTGTTCGAATAACTTTGAATGTTGACCATTGGATCAAGCTTGAGAATCCCAGCATTTCTAGCCGTTGGATCTTCTTTTTATTCTAGCATCTAGAAGATTCTATTGATAGTCTTGAACACACTGAATGCACTATGCATAAACCTCTCAAAACACACTTCTCAATCATACTAGAATCTTCTCCCTCGTTTATCTAGACCATGTTACCAAAAATTTCAAGTGTTCGGTAGATAATAATATTTGACTTCTACACATGATGATACAAAGTACAAGGACCAAATATACACCCATACTTTATAGATGTTGATAAAATTTATAATGTTTTGTGCTTTACCAATTATAATTTTATATTAGTGATGATATATCATACGTTACTATCTGAGCTTATTAAGGTGTGCTTTTTTACACAATGTGGGAGTAGTATATTTCTTTGCTTAGACATATGGGAACCTCTATCCACGCGCTGTACATGCTGAGAGAATAAAACGTTGGTAGGGGAAGAGGGCAGCAACGAAGAGAAGTTGAAGGCTGTTCCATGTCAGAGCAAAGTTATGATGGGTTTCTGACATGAGGTACTCCTGCGGCCTTAAAGTATACACTCTACTAGTAGTAAATTTCAGGACCGGTGCATGCAAAACAAATTGTATGATTTCTCTCTCCTTCCCTATGCTCCATCTCTCCTCCCCTTTCCCCTCGCGCACCGGTTTAGCTGATCTCTCTTCCCTCGTCCACTGCGTGGCGCTGCACACGTGTGCCTTGGTACAATAGCTCTGTGTCTCTGGCGTGTTCGGCAGCCGCGCGTTGGTGTGGTGTAGGGATGAGGAGTACATAGGAAGGAAACCACGTTGGTCCTTGGCGGCACACAAATTCAAACTTTTCTGATTTTCGAAATTTTCACTTGCTTCCCAAACATCAGGAGGGAAGGTTATCCAAAATATCGACCAAACATCCGGAGGGAAGGCAACTTTGAACCTATTTTGAACATTGATCACATTGAATAAACGAAAAACCAAAAACAAATGTTTTACTCATGATGTCCTATCATGTCTTGTGCACCACGTGCCATGAAAACTGTAATCAGGGGATTATATAAGTTTTGGAAAAATAGCTTCACAATATTGTCCTACCATGTGTATGAACACTATCGGGTTTATTTCAACCCGAACAACCAAGGTCATCAAGGCCATATTGACATCATAGTTTACAATTTGACAGAGTTCCCACAATAGTTTGGTAGATGGGTGCATCTTGGCGTAGTAAGCATTGTTGCATGTGGGAGTTTCCAACAATTAGGAAAAAAGAATTTCAATTTTCCAAGTGAGGACGGTGATGTTTTTTTGTGAAGAAAGTCCAAATAATATGGTTCAGAATGCCACAAGCCAATGGTTTCACATATACTGTAGTTGATCATGGTTCCTATCTAACTTCGGCTAAAATTTTACATATTACGATGGGTCGTGACACGCGGTACTAGTACACATACTACTACGGAGGAGATTTTATCTCTCCTTCACCCCCTCTCACCATCCATACACTATCCTCTCCATTCTCCTTCCTTCCCGTGTAAGCTTTCATGCAATGATTATACTTCTAGTCTGAGATGCAGCGGTGCAGAAAAAGATGAGGCCCACACCATACCACCATCAATCAAGTTTGGTGGCGCAACTTTGTGAAGAGTATACATATACTACTAGTACCGTAGCTACATAAGTATGTACTACTATAGGCACTTAATTTTTAACGGAGGAAGTAAGAGACACCGAGTAATTCAGCACGATTTGCATGATTCTCTTCATTTTTGGATAAAGCGGGGCGCCGCCTGAATTCTCTAGGCCGAGAAAAATCAAGAACCGACAAGTTTGGTATAATCCTTTTTTGTTGATGGGACGAGTCTGGTACAATCTATTTATGATATTTTGGGATAGTTTTCAGGGTATTAACACAAGCGTGACTATAAATAGACATTATAAATTGCAATAGTACGCACCCCTACTTTCACCCAACCCACCATTGCTTAGAAATCGATCTCTCTCTATTTCCTTCCAAAATGTTGTATGACAACTCTCTGCAGAACACATCGATTGACCTGACAAATGGGAAAGACCCTGAAACTCCACCTAGAAGCCTAGACTCAGTCGATGGGCCATGGATGCCGCCGCTGTCTGACTCCTCTGATGAAGAAGATAGCCACTGGCAGCGTTTTTTCGAAGGGACACCACCACCAACGCCGAGCTACTCCGATAAGACGGAAGATGAGACTGAGGAAGAGGAGGAGTCGGAGGTCGACCTTGAGGAGGAGGCCAAAGACAATGACAGGGAGGAGGCCATGGATGATGACGGGGAGGAGGCCGAGGACGACGACGAGGAGGTCTCTTCGCGCCCCACCGAAGAAGCGTGCCCGAGTGCAAAATTCTTCCTTATGTTGATTCGAAATTAGGTAAAGTTTGGACTACTACAGGTAAATTGTAGGTTGCTTTGAAACTTTTACGAAAAAGCTCTTGGAGGTACCCATTGAGGGGAAGGGTCAATTAATATATATCAGAAACCACCGAGAGTTTTGACGATAGGTTCATCTTCTTGCTAAGATTTTGCATCCTAACGATTTAATGAAATTAGGTCAAACTTTGCTCACTGTTTCATGAAATTAGGTCAAACTTTCCTAACCAATTAACTTTAAACATTGACCGTTGGATCAAGACTGGCAAATCCAAATATTGCCAACCGTTGGATATTCTTTTCCATTCTTAGCATCTAGAAAGATTCTACTGATAGTCTTTAGCATGATGAACACGAGTATGCACAAACCTCAAAACACACAGTACTTCATTATTACTTGGTTTCAGGGTCCTTGTGCCAAATGCACGGACTTGGATGAAAATTTCATTTTTTTTATGAGGTCATTGATGTAACTTATACTTCCACCGACCACTCGAGCACCTCGCTCTTATGAGACCTAGATCGGCCATTCGCAGTACTTCTTATCTTTATCTTGTCTCTTATCTCTTACAATACCATATATACCACCACTACATAGTGTAGGGATTAACTTATTTTGAACATTGACCGTTGGATCTCAAGGCTGGCAAATCCAAACATTGCTAACCGTTGGATCTTCTTTTCCATTCTTAGCATCTATAACGATTCTATTGATAGTCTTTAGCATGATGAACACTAGTATGCGCAAACCTCAAAACACAAAGTACTTCATTACTCGGTTTCAGGGTCCTTGTGATAAATGCATGGACTTGGATGCAATTTTCATTTTTATGAGGTCCTTGATGTAAATTGTAATTCTACCCACCGTGTTAACTCGCAAACACCTCGCTCTTATGAGACCTACCATCAGATCGGCCATTCGCAGTACTTCTTATCTTATCTTTTATCTTGTCTCATAGCTCTTAAAATACCATACCACTACATAGTGTAGGGGGATTAACTTTGAACATATTAACCGTTGGATCAAGACTAGCAAATCAAAACATTGCTAACCGTTGGATCTTTTTCCATTCTTAGCATCGAGAAAGATTTGATATATTGATAGTATTTAGCACGATGAATGCTAGTATGCGCAAACCTAAAAACACACAGTACTTCATTGCTCAGAGTTAGGGTCCTTGTGCTAAAATGCATGGACTTGGATGCAATTTTCATTCTTTACGAGGTTCTTGATGTAACTTGTACTTCCATCGACCGTGTTAACTCTCAATCACCTTGCTCCTACGAGACCTACCATTAGATTAGCCATTCGCAGTACTTCTTATCTTACCTTTATCTTGTCTCTTATCTCTTACAATACCATGCATACCACCACTAAATAGTGTAGGGATTAACTTATTTGAACATTGACTATTGGATAAACACCGGCAAATCCAAACATTGCTAACCGTTGGATCTTATTTTCCATTCTAGCATCTAGGTCTGTACTCCCTCGCTCCGTCCCAAAACATAAGGCGCCTAAGGATTGGTCAAAAGTCAAACCTTACTAACTTTGACCAAATATTTAGAAAAAAATATCTACATCTACAATATTGAATGGACATATTAAGAAAATATACTTTATGGTGAATCTATTGATATTAATTTAGTACTCTAATTTTTTTATATTTTTTGTATAGTCATGGTCAAACTAAAAAAATGTTGAATTTTGACTAATCCTTAGGCACCTTATATTTTGGCGGAGGGAGTACTATTCAACACGAATCCAGTTGCTCCGAACCATTGGATCTAACAGCCCAATAGTCATGATTAGTGTTATGGATCCAATTCAAAACTGCTCCACTATAGTAGTAAGTAGAGAGAATACATTCTACTGTGCTATGAAATTTTGGGGGTGGTGACATGATGGTTCTAGAACATGCATGGCGGAGTTTGCTCTAGGTACTATTCAACAAGAATCTAGCTTCTCTGAACCATTGGATCCAACAACCCAATGGTCAGGATTGGTGCTATGCATCCAATTCAAAACTGCTCCACTATAGTAGTAGAGATAGAGATATCTTATCTTATCTTACCACTGTATAGTGTACGAATAACTTTGAATATTGACCGTTGGATCAAGACTCGTGAATCCCAACATTTCTAGCAATTGGATCTTATTTTCCATTCTAGCATCTAGAAGATTCTATTGATAGTCTTCAGCATAATGAATGTTATGCACAAACCTCAAAACACACTTCTCCATTATACTAGAATCTTCTCCCTCGTAGCTAATAATCGTTGACTTCTACATGATCTTATCTTATCTTATCTTACCACTATATAGTGTACGGATAACTTTGAATGTTGACCGTTGGATCAAGACTCGCGAATCCCAGCATTTCTAGCTGCTGGATATTCTTTTCCATTCTAGCTTCTAGAAGATTCTATTGATAGTCTTGAACACAATGAATGCACTATGCATAAACCTCTCAAAATACACTTCTTCATCATACTAGAATCTTCTCCCTCGTTTCGCTAGACCATGTTACCAAAAACTTCAAGTGTTAGGTAGCTAATAATCTTTGACTTCTACACATGATGATACAAAGTACAAGGACCAAATATACACCCATACTTTATAGATGTTGATCAAATTTATAATTTTTTGTGCTTTACCAATTATAATTTTATATAGTGATGATATGTCATACGTTTACTATCTGAGCCTTATTAAGGTGTGCATTTTTACACAATGCAGGAGTAGTATATTTCTTTGCTTAGACATATGGTCACCTCTATCCATGCGATGTACATGCTGAGAGAATAAAACGTTGGCAGGGGAAGAGGGCAGCAGCGAAGAGAAGTTGAAGGCGGTTCCATGTCAGAGCAAAGTTATGATGGGTTTCTGACACGAGGTACTCCTGCGGCCTTACAGTGTACACTCTACTAGTAGTAAATTTCAGGACCTATGCACGCAAAACAAATCATGTGTTTTCTCTCTCCTTCCCTATGCTCCATCTCTCCTCCCCTTTCCCCTCGCGCACCAGTCCGGCTGATCTCTCTCCCCTCATCCACAGCGTGGCGCTGTGCACGTGTGCCTGGGTACATCGGCTCCGTGTCTGGCGTGTTTGGCAGTCGCGCGTTGGTGTGGAGTAGGGACGAGGAGTACATAGGAAGGAAACCACTTTGGTACTTGGCCGCACAAAAATTCAAACTTTTCCGGTTTTCGAAATTTTCACTTGCTTCACAAACATCAGGAGGGAAGGTTATTCAAAATATCGGCCATTCACAATACTATACTTCTTATCTTCTCTTTATCGTGTCTTATCTCTTGCAATACAATACAATACAATACAATACAATACAATAAACCACTACATAGTGTATGGATTAACTTTGAACATTAACCGTTGGATCAAGACTAGCAAATCCAAACAGTGCCAACATCTTGATCTTCTCTTCCATTCTTAGCATCTAGAAAGATTGTACTTTAGCACGATGAACGCTAGTATGTGCAAACCTAAAAACACAAACTCCATTGTTCAGTTTTCAGAGTCCCTGTGCTAATAAATGCATGGACTTGGATGCAATTTTCATTTTTATGAGGTCCTTGATGTAACTTGTACTTCCACCGACCGGGTTAACTCTCAAGCACCTCTCTCCTACCAGATCTACCATTTGATAGGCCATTCATAGTACTTCTTATCTTCTCTTTATTGTGTCTTATCTCTTACAATACAATAAACCACTACATAGTGTACATATTAACTTTGAACATTGACCGTTGGATCAAGACTAGAAAATCAAAACATTGTCAACCTCTTGATCTTCTTTTCCATTCTTAGCATCTAGAAAGATTCTACTTTAGCATGATGGACGCTACTATGCGCAAACCTAAAAACACAAACTCCATTGCTCAGGTTTTAGGGTCCCTAGGCTAATAAATGCATGGACTTGGGTGCAATTTTCATTTTTATGAGGTCCTTGATGTAACTTGTACTTCCACCGACCGTGTTAACTCTCAAGCACCTCTCTGCTACGGTACCTATCATTTGATAGCCAATCGCAGTACTTCGTATCTTCTCTTTATTGTGTCTTATCTCTTACAATACAATAAACCACTGCATAGTGTACGAATTAACTTTGAACATTGACCATTGGATCAAGACTAGCAAATCCAAACATTGCCAACCTCTTGATATTCTTTTCCATTATTAGCATCTAGAAAGATTCTACTTTAGCACGATGAACGCTACTATGCATAAACCTAAAAACACAAACTCCATTGCTCAGTTTTCAGGGTCCTTGTGCTAATAAATGCTTGAAATTGGATGCAATTTTCATTTTTATGAGGTACTTGATGTAACTTGTACTTCCACTGACCGTGTTAACTCTCAAGCACCTATCTCCTACAAGACCTACCATTTGGTAGGCCATTCGCAGTACTTCTTATCTTCTCTTTATCGTGTCTTATCTCTTTATAGTGTATGGATTAACTTTGAACATTGACCGTTGGATCAAGTCTAGCAAATCCAAACATTACCAAACACTAGATATTCTTTTCCATTCTTAGCATCTAGAAAGATTCTACTCCCTCCGACCCAAATTAGTTGACTTAGATTTGTCTAGATTCAAATGTATTTATACTTGTTTTAGTATTAGATACGTCTGAATCTAGATAAAACTAAGTCAACTAATTTGGGTCAGAGGGAGTACTTTAGCATGATCAACGCTAGTATGCGCAAACCTCAAAACACAAACTCCATTGCTCAATTTTCAGGGTCCTTGTTCCAATAAATGCGTGGACTTGGATGCAATTTTCATTTTTATGAGGTCCTTAATGTAAATTGTACTTCCACCGACCGTGTCAACTCTCAAGCACCTCTCTCCTACAAGACCTATCATTTGATAGGCCATTCGCAATACTTATTATCTTATCTTTATCGTGTCTTATGTCTTACAATACAATAAACCACTTCATACTGTACGAATTAACTTTGAACATTGACCATTGGATCAAGAGTAGTAAATCCAAACATTGCCAACCGCTAGATCTTATTTTCCATTCTTAGCATCTAGAAAGATTCTACTGATAGTTTTTAGCACGATGAACGCTAGTATATACGCAAACCTCAAAACACACACTTCATTGCTCTCAGTTTCAGGGTCTTTGTGATAATAAATGCATGGACTTGGATGCAATAATTATCATTTTCATGAGGTCCTTCATGTAACTTGTACTTCCACCGACCGTGTTAACTCATAAGCACCTCGCTCCTACGAGACCTACCATTAGATCGGCCATTCGTAATACTTCTTATCTTATGTTTATCTTCTCTTATCTCTTACAATAGCATACCATCACTATAGAGTGTACAAACCATTGACCGTTGGATCAAGACTGGCAAATCCAAACATTACTAACAACCATTGGATCTTATTTTCCATTCTTAGTATCTAGAAAGATTCTACTAAAAGTCTTTAGCAGGATGAACGCTAGTATGCGCAAACCTCAAAACACACACTTCATTGCTCAGTTTCAGGGTCCTTGTGCTAAATGCATGGACTTGGATGTAATTTTTTATTTTTTACGAGGTCCTTGATGTAACCTATACTTCCACCGACCGTCTTAACTCTCGAGCACCTCTGTAACACCCCAAAAATATTATCAAGATTATCAAAAATGTTAACTCTCGAGCACCACTTTGAGTGTTCCTAGTAAAAGATTTCTAACAGAAACTTTCCCAATTCTTTTCACCCCTTGCTAGACCAAGTAAAAGTGAATCCAAGCCCACTTTACAAACTAACAGAAACTATTTTCAAAACTATTCGAGAGACAATTCAAAATTGAATCAAGTGTATGTACTAAGATCACCATTTTTCAAAAACCACTCAAATCATTTCCCCTTGACAATTCCCAGCAACCACAGACTACTAAGCAAGCACAAGATCACTCACCAAAATTCATTCAAAATTCAAATTTTAAATTCTTGCGGCCATTTGGCCAAGCACCTGGCAGACACAAACAAACACTGCCTAACTTCTACTGTTTTGTGCATTGATCAATCGCCACTAGTGCCCCATTTCTCTCCCCTGGTCTCCCCCAGCACCTAGCAGCACAGTGGACACACACCCCTTTGTCGTTTGCACCAGTGTAGCGCCGCTTGAGCTCACCGTGCTGGCCGGAAGGGAACCCAATGCCACAGACCGCGCCGCCCTCTCCCACGATGTCCAAGAGACAGGTGCCACACCACCGCCACCCTCTGTCCACCCCTCGATCAACGACAAGCCATGGACCAGCCGTGATCGCCGTGCTGGCTTCTCTGTCCGCCATGCCGAGAGCGCGGCATAGCGCCGTAGCCGACACGCGCACACACGCCGTGCCTCACCCTCTCTGCGTGTGCCCGCACTCACCATGACCCCAACTACCCCCCAGACACGCCTGTTCACCACCGCGCGAACCATGGACACTGTGCGCCGTCTCGAACACTGCCGTTCCCGCATAGAGCACCGACCGTTCCCGACCGTTCTCGACCGCCCCTTGACGTGCCATCACGCGCATGACAACCGCGATGAAGCACCACTTTGACCCCTACCCTCAGCCATGCCAATAGCTCACTGCAACGACGTCGCCGATGAACCCGAGCCATGTCACTCTGCCCCTCCCGCTGGTGTATAAATAGAGGCCACCCCAGCAGTCATTTGCCACACCAGCTCACTGCCCTCTCTCTCAGACACCTCCCACACCTCTCCCTGGAGCAAGGCGAGCACCAGCCTGCCAAAATTTCACCAGAGCCCGCCGCAGCAGAGGAGAAGAGGAACTAGAGCTAGGAGCCGCCCCAGGAGCTGCCGCGACCACCATTCGAACTTCCGTCGATTACAACCTCTTTCGCCCCCATCGCCGACCCTAGCTGGAGCCCTGGTGAGCCTCAAACAACCCCCGTCGCTGTTTTAGGGTTCGTTGCTCGCCGGAGCTAGTCGCCGGAGACGACGAACCACAACCGTAGATCTCACTTCTAATCATAGGGTTGAGATTGAAAGATACCATTTCGGTTTAATTCAGTCGCTGAGACCGTCATCGATCTGCAGACGCCAAGCTGGGCCGGCCCAATTAATTTCTCGCGCAGAGCCCAGTGATTCAAATAGACTTTTTCCATTTTAATTAAAACCACATTTTGTCAGTACATTCGAAAATCAATTCAAAGATATTCATAGAACCAAATTGCATGATTCCAATTTTGTTGGAAAGGTATTCAAATTATCTACCCAAGCCCGTTGGATTCAAACCATTTGAAATTATAGATCACCTATAGTAAAAATAATAAGGCAGACACTTTTCCATCTTTAAACATTTTTCAAGAATCAACCATAAATGATTTTAAGTTGATTCCAACTCTCAAAAACCACATTTGACAATATCTATCTGAATATGTAAATATATTTAGGTTTACATGTAGTGATCTTGGACTAGTACTAAAAGAATGGTATATAGACATTTCTAGTCACTCTAATTGTATTAAATATTAATTTTAAACTTTATAAAATATGACCAACACTTTAAATCACATTCCCAAGTATTAGAATATGTGGTGATGACATGTGTCAACATGATCCCATATTTTAATTGGAGAATATTAAATTTTAAGTATTTTTTCAATGAGTAGAAATTACTTTTCCAAAAAAAGATAAATAAGACTAGGTCTTTATTTCATGTGATGATTGTGATGATGCTAGATCATCTAGTGTGAGCCTTTGTGTGCTAAATAGAAGTAGTTAAGTATTGTTTGGTGATTGTGTACCTCGTATTCATTTATAGACGCTAGTACCGACCCAGGATACGAGCAGGAGGAGTACTACGAAGAAGAAGAAGAAGAAGAAGAAGAGAATTTCAACCACTGCACTACTCACGGCAAGCCTAACACTACAAGTTAACTATGCAAGCTAACACTTGCAAGTTTCATACCTATGCAAGCCATCACTAATTGCAAGCCATCCTTGCGAGATAACCTATGCAAGATGCATTAGGCATGCTTTGGTTATGCAACCTTGATTATACCAATCCCAAGTTTTACTTGCAAGCTTTATTATTTCACTTTTACCAAAGTTCTTTACCTTTAGTTATTGAATTGTGAGTATTGGAAAATAGGCTATATGTTATAAAGAGCATAAAACTAGGCCTAGATACTTATACTTAGATGCCATAAAACCAGATTTGGATAGTTACACTTGATTAACACCCTTCATTAGTGACCCCTCATTACTAGTTGCTAGTGCTAAGCTACTACTAATCACTTAGATGGGAATACTTGGAGAAAATGATTATGAGAACCTTGGAATGATGATTCATTCTATTGAAATGTTTTGACATGTGTTATGGACACAAAATGATTTGATGATGAAACTACTTGAGGCATGAGCCTTGGTTTTGATAAAAATTGATGGTTGGGTTCGGATGCGATACCATTCCAATTTTACCATACAACCACAATACCTGAATTGGGTAGGACTTAACTGGAAGTTTATATGCTTTAGTATGGGTTCCCTCACTGAAAGAGGTTGAGCTAAGGCTACCTCGTGAATGTGAATGTCCACCTATGCAGTGCCTAGGATGGCAGATGGCCATGGCTGGGAGGCCAAGCTCATAGGGGAGGTGCCTATACTAGAGTGTGTAATTGAAAGGTTAGGATTGATTATCCGCATACCAAGTATGATGATTTAGGGTTATCCGTGACAGATGTATTGACTTTTGTGGTGAAAGTGTACCACCTCTACAGAGTGTCAAACTATTCGAATAGACGTGTCCGCGGTCATGGATAGTTGGAGTGGCCATACTGTTCCGTTGTCAGATGTTTTCAAAATGAATTGTGAATTGAACTATGACCTTGACTTGACCACAATAGGGTTGTGGACATGAAAACTAGTTTCCCACTTAGGTTATGTAGAAACTTATATTAGATTCTTTACTTTTGAACTCCTTATGAACTAAACCTCGCTTTTGCAAATAAACCTAGAGCTTAAGATTCCTACTAGAACTACCTTACTTGTTAGTGATAGTTTGCGAGTACTTAAAGAGTACTCATGGCTTTGTCTCTGGCTATTCCCGTGGCCAGACTATGAGGAGTACTACTAGGAAGATGGACAACAGGAGGTCTATGATGTCTAGGATCATCTCCCATCATCAACATTGCATATGACCCTGAAGATGGAGCCCCTACTACGTTTACTTTCCGCTGCTTTGATTGTATTAAGACTGGATCATGAGATCCTTTTTTTGTAAGACCTTTATTATGGTTTGTAATGGATGATGTACCGTGGTACTACTTCTGTTATGTCTCGCAAAAATGGTAATCCTAGGATTGCAATGTATGGCATAACAGGCATCTGGGATTAAAAATCCGGGTGTTGACAAGTTGGTATCAGAGCCATCCTGACCATAGGAGACCCTAGTTAGAATGGATGCTTGAAACAAAAACTTAGTTTCAAAACAAAAGAAGTGAGTATTTATGAAAATCTATTCCCACTATTATCCTTGAGATTCTTTCAAAAAAATATGTTCCTCAAAAATTCTTACAATCGTACATAAAATTTGACACACTTGATCACCTCACTAACTTGCTCATCCTAAATTCTTATAGATGGAAGTTGCGTATAGCAAGTTCTACCAGTTGGGCAACAGAGGAGAGCTCATCTTCGAGCGAGATTTAAGCCAGCTCTCGGAATTTCTAGAATGCCCGCACCCCGAGTTCTTTGGAGCGCGGCTCAATGATCAGCAAAGGGGAGAACTACAGTGGTTGATAGTTGCAGAGCTCAGAGGCAAGATGGAAGCACCCACCTCGGAGAAGATCCAATTCAGCTTGAGGGAGAACAACTGGCTAGACGGACTAGCTAGGGCTATGCAGGAGGCTCTTGCCTGTCTATGTGGACAAAACATCAACCAGATAAATGGAACTCGCTTTGCTCACTATGCAAGGCGTGATTCTATGAGAATGCCCTTGGAGATGCCAGGCCACCCGGAGCTGAAGCACCATGTGGATCATCTTGACTTCATGTTGTATGATAGGCAGAAGGAGTTGGACAACGTCTGTGCCTACGCCAACCACAACCATGCCATTGCAGTCAGGAAGGACCAGACCCTCGCCATTCTTGCCAAGGAGCGCTATTCACTTTGTCTTCAGCGTGACAAGAAGGATCGCACCATCGATTGTCTTTGCAAGAAGGTGGCCACTCTTGAGAAGAACATCCGTGAACAGGAGATCTAGCTTGAAGAGAAGGAGGAGGAAGGTGAAGATATCCACGGAGATCTCTACTCCTACCTCAGCAATGATGATGACTACCTGGAGGACCTCGACATGGAGTTCCGCATTGATGAGGATGATACCGCCTTCATTGATATTTATTAGATGCACTTGAGCACTACCGTAGAGTGAGATGTACCCGGTTCCTTTGTATCGTAGTTTCACAGAATGGTTCCTAAAACCGTATGTTTTCCATTTGTGTTGTTGTGTGTGTTTGTATTGGGTACTGTGAATGAATGAATGAGAGGAAGTTGTTAGTTTTCCAAAAACTGAGTTATACTCCAAGTTTAAAGTTTCTAAAAAAAACCCATAAACCCTAGAAATTTCCCCCTTGTCTCATTATATATCTCAATCTTCAGATGACTCGTGGAAATCCCGGAGGAAGCAGCTCATCTCAGGACCCAATGCTACAGATTCTGCAAATGCTAGTTTCTGACTATGAAGCTAGTAGAGCCAAACGTCAAGCCAACTTAGCCACTCTTCAACAGATAGCTCAGATGGCCCACAATAATCAAGGCCACGGAAACCAGGATAACCATGGATCCAAGCTCAAGAATTTTCAGAACACTAACCCCCCTATATTTAATAAGTCTGAAGAGCCCTTAGATGCTGACGACTGGCTACAAACCATGGAGAACAACTTAGAGGTCACAGGAGTCAAGGCCAATGAAAAAGTACTGTTTGCCACCCATTATCTGGCAGGTGATGTAAGATCCTGGTGGAATAGCATCAGTACCATGAACGGAGGTCAGATGATGACTTGGGAAGAATTCAAGATCAAGTTCAGCTGGACCCATGTGCCCCCAGGTCTGATTAAGAGGATGAGGGATGAGTTCAGAGATTTGAAACAAGGAAGGATGACTGTGGTTGAGTACCATGACAGATTTCTGTCACTAGCTAGATATGCCCCTGATGAGATTGACACAGAAGCAAAGAAGAAAGAGAGATTTCTGAACGGACTGCATGACGAGATGCAAACCGTGCTAGTCAACATTCCCTTTGATGATATTGAAGCTTTGGTGGATTTATCCATTCAAATGGAAGGGAAGATCAACAAAGCCAATGACAACCGCAAGCGCAGGATGATGCACCAACCTGGATCCCACCATACCCAGAAGTATCGCCCCAACCTATCTACAGGATATGCCCCGAGAAACAACAGACCCCCTATGTCCCGAAACTTGCTGTCCCGAAACAGATTTCTGTGCTTCACCGTAAAAATTCGTGTAAAATCTCTGAACGTCTTTTTGAGGCGTGAATTTTTGTGCTTCTGCCCCAGGTTGTTATCTAACTTTCTTTAGATCAAAACTTTTTGATTTGAGCAACAGAAGGTCTTCGAAAAAATTCGTCTTTACCTGCTGGTCTGTTTTGACAGATTTCTGCCATTTTCTATATTTGCTTCTTGTTAGTTCCTTTTTGAGTTCTTTTGGGGAATTGAGCTTTTTGAGGGAAGTGCTACAATATCTAGTGTTCTAATGGAAGTTTATTTGGTGTTAGAACTGAACCTTAAAACCTTTTATCTTGAGTGCACTAATGTTGCTAATAAAGATTGTGTGAAGTTTTGTATGAAGGTAAAATTTCAAGTGTATGGAAGGAATGAGTAATGAGATGAAGGATGGACTAAAGCCTCAAGCTTGGGGATGGCACGCATGTCACCCCAATAAATATCCAAGAAGTACAAGCGTCAAAGCTTGGGGATGCCCAAGGCATCCCCTTCTTCATCAATAAAAATCCCAGGTTTCTTCCAAACGCTTCATTTTTATTGTTTCATGCACAGTTGTGTTGTTCTTGGAGCGTCTTCTTTTTAGTTTTCGTTTTGGTTTTTCGTTTGCTTCGTTTGCTTAGTTTTCTGAATAAATTGGTTGGACCCCCTCTTTCATACATTGGTTTGCAAATAGTTTGGTTTGGTTTGGAAAAGAGTAGGAAAGTTCATGCTTATGTGGTAAAAAGAGATCGTTTTTGATTATGTCCTATGCTTTGTCATGCCATGCTTGATATTGTTTTTGCTACAGCATCTACTCTTTGTTGTAGCATGACTTGTTATAAACAATTGAGATTGCTTAATGTGCCTTGGATGAATCATGTGTTGTTTTAGCATATTAAAGCATAGTATAGTGGTATTCTCCTTTGATGCTTTATTTGGGTTGACTTGGCGCATGCTCACACCATGTTATGACTATACCAAGTCACCATAGCCTTTATGATCCTTTATTTTTCAACTTGTAGTATCACTTTATGCTTTGATCAATGATGTTTTGTCGCTCTGCATGATTATGGCCATTATTGCTCTCTTAGTTTGTCGCCCGCCTTTTGCTAGCCTCCACAACAAAGTATGAGTTCCACTCATGCATACAACTCCCTAAACCAAGTTATTACAAAGAGTCCACCATACCTACCTACTAGCTTATGCTATTCCAATTATATTCATGCTTTTGTTTACCTTCCAAATTAAACTTGTTATGAGAAAACTAGTGCTTAAAGCTCTCACGAACTTGATGGCACACTTTACTTTTTTGCATCTAATAAACTTGAACCATTGGGTCCTTCTTTGTTGCGTATATGCTTGCGCTTTATAAGTTGAAATTAGCAGAACCATGTATCATGGGGAACGCTTTCAACATTGCACTTGTACTTTGTACCCCGTTGATATCATGTTATTTTGCTTATGGATCCCGGCGGTGTGAAATAAAAGTGAAACTTGTAAGATCATGGAGTTTGTATGTGTGTTAGAGAAATGCCTGGGCCGCTAGCCTAAGCCATGCCTAATCATGGTGGAAACTTCCAGCATCACCATAATGAGCACTCTATTAAGCATCCTCAATAAAAACCTATGCAAATAGAAAATAAAAAGATCGCTGAGATGCTCATTGTCTGCTTGCCTTGTCATTTTGATTATGGGATAGCTCCTGTATCATGTGCAAGGGGTACCCCGTTGGTGGTTCTTGATGATACACATGTATTTACAATGACAAGAGCTTACTCGTGACTAAAGTTGAGTAGCATGAGTTTCGGTCTTCATAAGTAAGGGGCATGAGATTTCGGTTTATAACTTGTCAAGCATATCCTCTTAGTTGTGTCACTTTAACCTTAATCACTTCAAGATGCTTATGATAGGGGCAATGAGAGCTGAAAGCTATAAGTACCATAATTTTTGGAAGCTCTTTATGAGACTTGAATCCCTACTTCCTTCAATGAAGGCCTTTCTTCCACCATTATATTGAGTCTCCACCTTATACCTTTATGCACCTACTTTGAGAGCATAGTGGCCATTCTTAGTTCTATGTGCATTGTCCCAAGACTAGTTGATTGATGCATAACTTAATATTGCTTGTTTTAAACTATTTGTATCTAGTCACTCTTATGAACTTTGAAGGTGTCCAATGCATTTATATTTGCTACTCTATGAGGGACAAGCTGAATACTATTATCCTATGTTTTCTTTATGTGAAACAAACAAACGTCTTGCAAAGAATTGTTATTCATGAATCTTTTGTTTGTGTCTTTTCATGTTGCATCATAGTTTCTTTGTCTTATTGCTAGAACTTTGGCTTTCATGTTATGATTGAAGTACTATGATCCTAGCTTTGAATGTTTTACAAATACTTTGATCAAATCTTTGATGGTGCATGTCATCTCAAAAATTATTCTTTCTTTTTATCACTTACCTACTCGAGGACGAGCAGGAGTTAAGCTTGGGGATGTTGATACATTGCAAATGTATCTATAATTTTTGATGTTCCATTCTTGGTTTTATCCACTTTCTTGTGTTTTATCCACACTTTGGAGTACTTTTCATATGATTTCTAGGACTAACCTATTAACAAGAACCATAGTGCCAGCTGCCTGTTTTCTACTATTTTTGGTTCTAGGAAAGTCAGAAAATGAATATTCTTGGAATTGGACGGGACAAAAGCCAAAGTGCCTATTTTTCCGGAAGTCATCAGATGCGTATCGAGACAGAGAGAGGAGCAGGGGCCACCACCACCGGCATGGCAGTGGTGTGGCGATCCAGCACCCCTCGGCCTCCTTCCGCCTATAAGATGCCCTCGGACGAAAACCCTAAGTACCGATCAAAATCCACGAAGAGTCATGGCGCCATCATCTCCATCCCTAGATCGGGAGGGATCTGAAGCTCTTCCCGGCACACTGCCGGAGAGGGGAATTAACCCTGGAGGCCTTATTCATCACCATGCAAGCCTCCGGTGTGATGCGTGAGTAGTTCACCCTTGTACTACGGATCCATGTAGTAGCTAGATGGCTGGTTCTCCTCCTTTGTGCTTTCATGTTTAGATCTTGTGAGCTCCGTTCATGATCAAGATCATCTATTTGTAATTCTGCATGTTGTGTTTGCGGGGATCCGATGGATATTGAGATGCTATTTCAGATTGATTATTGATTCTATCATGTCTTTGTTATTTGTGATCTTGCATGCTTTCCGTTGTTAGTAGCTATCTTGGCCAAGTAGATGCTAGCAACTCCAAAAGTTAGTATTTATGCTCGATAGTGGGTTCATGCCTCTGGTAATATGGGGAAGTGATAGAAATCTCTAAGGTACTAGATGTGTTGTTGCTACTAGGGAGAAAACAACAATCCTTTGTTCATAGAACAATTGTATTGTTTACATTACACGAATTCAGAAGAAATAATCTGTTGCTTGCAACTTAATACTGGAGGGGTTCGATGATAACTGAAGGTGGATTATTAGTCATAGATGCAGTTGGATGGCGGTCTATGTATAATGTTGTAATGCCCAATCAAGTTCCAAAGGAGTCAAGATGATTAGTATATGCATGTATTGCTTTATCGATGTTTGTCAATTGCCCCGCTGTAATTTGTTCACCCAGCATGTTATCTATCTTAAGGAGAGCCACCTCTAGTGAACTATGGATCCCAGTCCTTTTTCTTTACATACAATCTATAATCTGTTTACTTCTTTGTGTTTATTTTCTAAAAACTTTTACTTATTTCCATTCGATACGTTTAATCCTTTGTTTTCCGCAAAACACGGTGAGATTGACAACCTCATCGCAAGTTGGGGACAAAGTTCTGTGGTTGTGTTGTGCAGGTCTCCATGTTGCTACTAGCACCGGTAGTGCATACCGCCAAGGCTCAGCTAGCAACACCTTTGGGGTGTTTCCTTGCTCCTACTGGTTCGATTAAACCTTGGTTTCATAACTGAGGGAAACTTGTTGTTGTGCTCATCATACCTTCCTCTTGGGGTTCCCAACGAGCTCTACATCAACACTGAGCCATCAAGTAGTTTGTGAATACCCCGACGTATTCCCAGATGAATTACTCGGTATGCCCCCAGATCGGGATATCGAGTTCATCATTGAACTAGTTCCTGGAACTGGACCCATAGCTCAGAGACCTTATAGTATGAACCCATCTGAATTAGTGGAACTGAAGAAGCAACTTGATGTTATGCTAGAGAAAGGTCAGATTCAACCAAGTGCATCGCCATGGAGATCCCCTGTTTTGTTTGTGGATAAGAAAGATGGAGGTAACCGTTTGTGTACGGATTACCGGAAGCTAAATGATGTCACCATCAAGAACAAGTACCCACTACCGAAGATAGAAGATCTGTTTAACCAGTTGACTGGTTCCAGAGTGTTTTCTAAGATTGATCTTAGGACTGGTTATCATCAACTCAAGATTCGTGCAACGGATATCCCAAAGATTGCCTTCACCACTAGATATGGATTGTATGAGTACACTGTCATGTCTTTTGGATTAACCAATGCCCCTGCTTATTTCATGAATCTCATGAATAAGGTTTTTATGAACTTTCTGGATAAGTTTGTCATTGTTTTTATCGATGATATTCTGATCTATTCCAAGTCAGAAGAAGACCATGAGCTACACCTGAGAACCATCCTTGAAACCCTTAGGGAGCATCTATTGTATGCCAAGTTTAGCAAATGTGAGTTCTGGTTAAAGTAAGTAGGATTCCTAGGACATATCGTGTCAGAAGGAGGAATTGCTGTCGATCCCACCAAGATTAAGGATGTTGAAGAATGGAAAGCCCCAACCACCCAAATAGAAGTCCGTGCATTTCTCAGATTAGCGGGATATTACCGCAAGTTCGTAGAAGGATTTTCGACCATCGCAAGACCAATGACCTAGTTGTTGAAGAAAGATAGGAAGTTTGAATGGACGGACAAATGTGAAGCAAGTTTTCAAGAGCTCAAGAAGAGATTGATTTCAGCCCCAATTTTGATTATACCGGATATCAAGAAGCCTTTTTTATGTGTATTGTGATGCATCCAAGATTGGTCTCGGATGTGTGTTGATGCAAGAAGGCAAAGTCATATCATATCTGTCTCGACAACTGAAGCAACATGAGCAGAATTACCCTACCCATGATCTCGAACTAGCAGCTGTAGTGTTAGCTTTGAAGACATGGCGGGATTACCTTATGGGTAACCGCTGTGAGATTTATTCGAATCACAAGAGTCTGAAGTATATTTTTACCCAGAATGAGCTGAATATGAGGCAAAGGAGATGGATAGAGTTAATCAAGGATTATGACCTTGACATTCACTATCACCCCGGCAAAGCCAATGTGGTAGCGGATGCTCTTAGCAGATTGCCGTGTAGATTGAACACCATGATAAAAAATCCCAACCAAGTTTGCATGAGGAGATGGAGAATTTTAGAGTAGAGCTTGTCAGTGAAGGATTCCTAGCCAGTATTGAACTTCAACCTACTTTGATCAATCAGATCAAGGAAGCCCAGAAAGGAAATGCAAGTATCGACGGAATCAAGCGTTGTATCAGTACGGGGAAGGTACCCGGATTCACCGAAGATGAAGAAGGAGTTTTGTGGTACAAAGGACGTATCTGTGTGCCAGAAGATTCCGAGTTGAAACAAGTCATCATGCAGGAAGCTCATGATACTCTTTATTCTATCCATCTTAGAGGAACAAAGATGTATCAGGATTTGAAGGAGCAATTTTGGTGGCACAAGATGAAGAGAGAAATCGGAAGCTACATAGCCAAGTGTGATATCTGTCAGAGAGTCAAAGTGGTACATCAGCGTCCCGCAGGACTTTTGCAACCATTGCAGATTCCGGAATGGAAATGGGATTCTGTCGGAATGGATTTCATCATCGTTTTGCCTACATCTAGTAGGGGAAATGACTCTATTTGGGTCATAGTGGATAGACTGTCTAAGGTAGCCCATTTTATATCTATCAAGACCACCTACCAGAGTTTGAACCTAGCAGAGTTGTACA
Source organism: Avena insularis (assembly GCA_023614405.1). Lineage (NCBI taxonomy): Eukaryota > Viridiplantae > Streptophyta > Magnoliopsida > Poales > Poaceae > Avena > Avena insularis. Next base: position 37,676 of record JAJUPC010000705.1, on the reverse strand, counting down.
TTGCTAGAATAGTCAGTTTGCATGGAACCCCCAAGACCATAGTGTCAGATCGAGGAACCCAGTTTACCACAAGATTTTGGCATAAAGTCCAAGAAGGATTAGGAACCAAACTGAACTTTAGCATAGCTTATCACCCGCAAACCGATGGACAAACTAAAAACGTCAACCAAATCTTAGAAGATATGTCGAGAGCTTGTGTGCTAGAGTATGGATCAAAATGGGAAGATTGTATGCCTTTCGTAGAATTCTCATACAACAATAGTTATCAAGCCAGTTTGCAAATGGCCCCATTTGAATTTCTGTATGGAAGGAAGTGTCGTACCCCCCTGAATTGGTCGCAAGTAGGAGAGAGTCAGATTTTTGGACCCGACATCCTACGAGAAGCCGAAGAGAAGGTTCACAAAGTCCATGAACACCTTAAGACCGCCCAATCCAGATAGAAGAGTTATGCTGACAAAACACATCGAGACCTGACATTCAATGTTGGAGATTTTGTGTATCTCAAAGTATCACCTTTGAAAGGAATGTAACATTTTCAACTGAAAGGGAAGCTAGCCCCCAGATATATTGGACCCTTCAAGATTTTAAATCGCCGAGGAGAAGTATCATATCAACTGGAACTTCCAGAGGAGATATCAACCATACATGATGTGTTCCATATATCGTTACTTCGCAAATGCTTAGAAGTTCCGGAGAATACCGAAGTTTTCAAGAACATTGATCACAGATCCATAGATATCAACAAGGATCTAACTTATCGCGAAGTACCCATTCGTATTTTAGAAGAATCCTTCAGAACCACCAGGACCCGGAGTATCAAGTTTCTCAAGATCCATTGGAGCAACCATACTAAAGAAGAAGCTACTTGGGAGCGAGAAGATTACATTAGGACTGAGTTTCCAAATTTCTTTAGTTCCTAGTTTTTCTTAAATCTCAGGACGAGATTTTGTTTAAGGAGGGAAGGTTTGTAACACCCCAAAAATATTAATCAAGATTATCAAGTTCTAATCACCCAAGTTTAGGGTTAACAAAAACTTTTATTATTTAATCTAATATGAGTGTATGTGTGAATTGCATTAGTGTATGAATGAGTGAAATTGCCATGTTTGATTGCTACAAATGATAAGGAATGGTGTAAAGATGAATACTACATCATCTAGGCCATTTACAAACAAAATCAAAAGAAAAGAAATTCAAATATGAACCATATGATCAAATGGTCATTTTGACCAAAGTTAACCACTAGACCACTTTGAGTGTTCCTAGTAAAAGATTTCTAACAGAAACTTTCCAAATTATTTTCACCCCTTGCTAGACCAAGTAAAAGTGAATCCAAGCCCACTTTACAAACTAACAGAAACTATTTTCAAAACTATTTGAGAGACAATTCAAAATTGAATCAAGTGTATGTACTAAGATCACCATTTTTCAAAAACCACTCAAATCATTTCCCCTTGACAATTCCCAGCAACCAAAGACTACTAAGCAAGCAACAAGATCACTCACCAAAATTCATTCAAAAATTCAAATTTTAAATTCTTGCGGCCATTTGGTCGAGCATCTGGTCGACACAAACAAACACTGCCTAACTTCTACTGTTTTGTGCAGTGATCAATCGCCACTTGACATGGGTATACCCTACAGGTACTCGAGTTTCATATATATGGCCTGGATACAGCGGAAGCCCACGGCGTTGCCAAGGCCCAAATGGAGAACTCGAGTGGCCTACGGACTCTTGATTACTTGCGAGACAAGAAGAAGCTAAAGATAGAAAGTTTAAAGGGAAAACCCTAACTTGTAACCGACTCGACCAGCTACCCGAGACCCAGACTACTATATAAAGGCTAGGAGGGGGCAGCGAGGAGGACACACACAACCCTAGTTTCCACAACTCTCGCCAGATTGCATCTGCGCACCCCTATAATCTTCGATTCCTCCATTAATTCCAAGAGCAGACAAGCAGGGGTAGGGACCTCTACGAGGCCTGAACCTGGTAAACCTTGCATCCCTGTGTGCTTGTTTGCTAGCCGACTGATGCCTCCAGCGCTCCCTCCTTCTCCAAAACCCAAGCCCATAACAATGGGCATTGATGAGTTAAACCCTCGTCAATTGGCGCCGTCCGTGGGAATTGGGAGTGTTGATGTCGCGGCTTCTTCGGCCCTATCAACCGCGATCTACAACTCCGCAACAGCGGAGATTCGCTAGCTCTTCGGCGCGTTCGGCTTCACCATCCACACGCCGACCACTCGCCTGGCTTTTGAGTCTGTGGGCGATGGAATCAGCTTGGCGATTGGGAGCTTCCGCTTACAAGTTGGTAAGATGGGCACGCTTCGCATGCCTGACCAGCCAACATCACCCGCGATTGCTCTAGCATCGTGGTTCCTGCCACCAATCGGCACCCTTAGCAAGCTCAACATCTTAGCAGCAGCTGAGAGCACGGACAGCGACAACAATCGTGGATCCGATCTGGGTGACCTAGCGACGGAAGATGGAGTCTACGGCTCCAGATCCGAAAGTTGCAGAAGCAACAGCTTCCCCGACCACTTCATGTGCGCCGTCATCAATGCCGGTGAAACTAGCGCCAATCGCGAAAACGGTGGTAACAGTCCTGATCCACCCAACGGTGGCATACCTAATGGCGGACCACCCAACGGCGGCCCCACCAATGGTGGCAATGGCGCGCCCATCAACAACAGAGGGGCAGTCGAACCACCGACCATGGTGAACAAGCACACCGGCAAATGCATCGTGATAAGACTCAACGACAATGAATGGGCCCGTTGCCGATAAGCTCTACAAGGCAATCCTCTCCTCCCGGCATGCTGCAGGACCTGTTAATGGGCTACCATTGGCTACTAAAGGAGGAGTACAGACGCCAGCTACACACGATCGCACAACTCGAAGCGCGTAAAGAGGCGGCGGATGAGTCGAGTCTTCGACGGGCCAGGCTCTCCTCCCACGGAGGATCCTCCTCCAAAGGCAACGAGTACGTCACCAACAAGAGGCGATCTCGAATGGCCCATATCACCGAGCAGGAACGCATAGAAGCCGCGAAAGTCCTCGACTTTGGCTCTATGACAGTCGACATGCGTGGCAACATGGTCCCAAAGACGCCACAAGCTGCGGTGATAGCCACCACCATGTACCTTCTCAACAACCAGCCGCCGGCTGGAGATCCCCGAGCCACCATGCACCAATCTACGATCGCGGGCTTGGGGTTAATCGAGGCCACTCTCGATAAAGAGCCGACACCGGAGCCAAAGAAAAGAAAGGCTCTGGCAAAATGCTATTCCTCGCCCTCGTCCAGCGACGACAGTCATGATCTGTCTCGGCATCGCCGCTCACGGCGGCACGATCAAGATTACGATGCACGTGATGACCTCACATAGTGCAAAATCAACAAATCAAGGGCACGACGTGCCTGCTCGACTGACTCAGAACACAAAGACGTGGAGCTCTGTGGTGCAAGATGCTTCAGCAGAGCTATCAGGCAGAAGCGAATGCCAAAGGGGTTCAAGCTCCCATCGGAGAACCCAAAGTTTGACGGTCTGTAGGACACGAAAACCTGGTTGGAGGACCACATCTCCTCCATCAGGCTCCACTGCGGGAGTCGAAGCACGGCCATGCAATGCCTGCAGCTACAGCTGCAGAGCGCCGCCCGAGCATGGCTCAACAATCTCCCGCGCGGATCCATTCGCAGCTGGGAAGAGCTGGTCTATAGTTTTGTGCGCAACTTCAAGGGCACTTACAAAAGGCCCGCATCAATCGAAGAACTAAGGGGCTGCCAGCAAAGGTCGGGTGAATCGTTACGCTCGTACATCCAGAGGTGGTCGATCATCAAGAACTCCACAGAAAACATCTCGGAGGATCGCGCAATTGACGCATTCAACGGCGGCGTTTGCTGCATAGAGCTTAGGGAGGAGATGGGCCGCTCAAAGCCCAAAACAATCGACCACCTGATGTAAATCGCGAATCGGTGGGAAGATGGAGAAGACTCGGTGAAAAACCGCGTTCACTCCAACGACGAAGCGGAACTCGAGCGTAGACGTGATCGCCGAAGCAAGCATCGAACACGCATCTACGATGATCACAACAACGTCAACATGGTCGCAGCTGGCTACGCAGACAAACGCGACGACAACCGCAATAGCGGCTATCACAACAGTGGATACCGCGACTTCTGGAAAACCACACAGGTGTGATAGCGCCGCACTCGCGAAGAGGCACCCGTAACAACCATCGAGGACAAATTGTCCGAGCCGTGCAACGTGCACTTCTACATTGACAAGCATGATGGCAAGAAAAAATCTAGCCACCTTCTCAAGGACTACCGCGAGTTTATCAAGCTCCACGAGGGTTTAGCTCGAATGAATCGCGACGCAGTCAACAGGGGCTACGGAGTCGCCCCAGGCGCCATGGCACATGGAGCTCCTCCACCACCGCTCGCGGATACGCAAGTCCAGCATCACGAAGGCGAGCCATACCCACGGGTCGTAGGCAATATGATGATCCAAAAGGGACACCCCTCAAATCGGGGGCATAAGGCCATCACTCGCCAAGTCAGCTTGGCGACAAACTCTCCGCCCTCCACCACTGAGTACCTCAATGGAAGCGACTCCTGCATCACCTTCGACAAGCGCGACCATCCGCGTCAAGTCCCTCATCTAGGCCACTGTCTCCTCGTACTCGAGGCACATATCGGAGGCTTCGACATGAGTCGCGTCTTCATGGATGGTGGAAGCGGCATTAACCTCATGTTCGCAAGTAGCTTGCGAGCAATGAGGATCCCTCTGACGTGTCTAGAGGTCTCGGACACGACGTTCCACGACATAGTCCCAAGCAAGGGCATATATCCCCTGGGCAAAATCAACCTTGACGTCATCTTCGGCATGCCGAAAAACTTTTGACGCGAACGCATCAACTTCAAAGTCGTCGACTGGCCTTCATAGTACCCGAATAAGATGGCCCTCATTGCCAACAACTTGAGTTCCCCATAGGAACTCGCGCTCGTTGAATTCCTCCGTGAGCACTGGGAAATCTTCGCCCGGTGTCCAGTGGACATGCCAGGAGTCCCCAGGGAATTCGCCGAGCATGCACTCAATGTCAACCTGCAAAAGCTACCAAGGCATACAATTCAGCATCGTTCGAACAAAGAGCAAAGGCGGTCAGAATGGAGATCAACAGACTCCTCGACGCCAACTTCATATGCGAGATCAAGGAAAGCACTTGGCTCGCCAACATGGTGCTGGTGCCTAAAAAAGACACGGATATCCTATGGATGTGCGTGGACTTCACCTCCCTGAATAAGCACTGCCCAAAGGACCACTTCCCGCTACCACGAATCGACCAAATTATCGACTCCACCGTGGGATGTGAATGCCTATGCTTCCTCGACGCCTACTCAGGTATAATCAGATTCGAATGAAGGAGGAAGATCAAGAGAAAATGATGTTTATAACGCCTTTTGGTGTGTTCTGCTACAACACAATGCCCTTCGAACTCAAAAATGCAGGAGCCACCTATCAGCGGTGCATGCAGGCTTGCCTCAAGAATCAACTTGGTCGCAACATCCAAGTCTATGTTGATGACATCGTCATCAAGACCAAAGAGGAAGCCTCGCTAATCGACGATTTGCATGAGACCTTCGGCAACCTCGACCGCTACCGGATCAAGCTCAATCCGGACAAATGCGCCTTCGGCGTACCATCTGGGCAGCTACTCGGGTATCTCATCTCCACGAGAGGAATTGAGGCGAACCCGAAGAAAATAAAAGCCATACTAGCCATGGAGAAGCCGAAGAATGTAAGAGGCGTCCAGCAGCTGGCCGGGCGAATCACGGCGCTCAGTCGATTCATCAGTCGAATGGGCGAAATGGCACTGCCTTTCTACCAACTTCTATGCAAAGCTGACAAGTTCGAGTGGACTGACGAGGCGCAAGAAGCATTCGAAGACCTCATGCGTCTACTATCCACCTCGCCAGTACTGGTGACTCCACGCGAAAAGGAACCACTGTTGCTCTACATCTCCGCCACCAACCAGGTGGTCAGCACGGTGCTCGTGGTGGAATGTGCCGAAGAAAACAAAGTCCACGGGGTGCAGCGCCCAGTCTACTACCTCAGCGAGGTGCTCACGCCAACAAAGAAGCGGTACCCGCACTACCAGAAGCTGGCGTACGACGTCTTCATGACGGCCAGGCGACTACGCCACTACTTCCAGGAGCATCCAATCGTGGTGGTCAACGACGCCCCGCTTGGGCATATTCTCAACAACCCCGAAGCCACCGGGCGAGTCGCGCTTTGGGGAATCGAGCTGTCTCCACGAGACATTACATACGAGAAGCGCGACGCGATCAAGTCACAAGACCTCCCTGATTTCCTCGTACACTGGATGGAGAACCAGCTCCCTGAAAATCCAGATTTGTCATATCTCTGGACAATGTACTTCGATGGGTCCAAGCGAAAGGACAGAGCTGCCGCAGGTATCATACTGACATCACCCCAGGGAGACAAGCTGAAATACGTTCTGTGAATGCAGTTTCCTGCCTCCAACAATGAAGCTGAGTACGTGGCCTTGCTGCACGGGATGAGGATGGCGAAAGCCTGTGGCGCCAAGAGGCTCATCATCTACGGTGACTCCAAACTAGTGGTGAACCAAACAACGCACGAGTGCGACGTGTTGAAGAATAACATGATCGCCTACCGCGACCTCTACGACACACTTGAAGGGGACTTCGACGGCTGCGAACTGCAGCACATAGGCCGTGAAAGCAATGAAGAGGCGGATGCACTCACCAACATTGGCTCCACATGCGCCCCCATACCACCTACGGTATTTCTCGAGCGTATCTACGAACGCTCCATCAAGCCAAAGGCCACAGAGAAGAAAACAAGCGCAACAACGGACTCGGGGGCTAAGCCACCTAATGAGCCAATGGCACTCGATGACCTGGAGCTTGACACAAGACTCGAGGGACCAATGAGGGTCATGATGATCGAGCCAACTTGGACTCAACCCTACATCACATATCTTCTTAGCAAGAGGTTGTCGGATGACCAGGGGGAGCGCGACATATCGCACGGCGATCCAAGGCATTCGCCGTCATCAATGGCGAACTATACAAGCGCAGCATCACAGGAGTACTCCAACGGTGCGTCTCCAACATGGACAGAAGGGTCGTCCTCCTCGACATTCAGGAAGGGACTTGCAGGCACCATGCCGGCAGTCGTGCCCTCATCCCAAAAGCTCTACAAGTTGAATTCTACTGGCCCACGGCCATGCGCGACGCTAAAGACATCGTCCAGCGCTACAATGCTTACCAGCGATTCGCGGATAAACCACACGCACTTGGCGCGGAACTACGGCCAATACCATTGGCTTGGCCCTTTGCGCAATGGGGACTCGACATGGTCGGCAAGCTCCCAAAGTCCTCGCGAGGATGAGATGTCTACCTTTTGGTCACAGTCGACAAATTCACTAAGTGGATAGAGGCCATCCCGGTGACAAACTAGTCAGGAGCCAGCACTGTCAAGTTCTTCGAATCCATTGTCTACCGTTTCGGAGTGCCACATAGCATCATCACGGATAATGGGACGAACTTCACCTCCAAGGAGTTCCAGGGTTTCTGCAAAAACCTGGGAATCAACATAAGCTATGCCTCCGTAGCTCATCCACAGACCAACGGCCAAGTCGAAAAGGCCAACGACCTCGTCTGTGGTGGAATAAATAAGAGACTCCTCTGGCCACTTGAGCAAGCCATAGGATGTTGGCCAGATGAGCTGCAGTTTGTCCTTTTGAGCCTGCGCAGAACCCCAAACAACGCCACGGCATACACCCCGTTCTTCATGGTGCACGGTAGTTAAGCAGTACTACCCGCAGAAGTACGCTTTAAAGCCCCACGGGTGGTTACGTATAGCGAGCAAGAGTCCACACTCGCACTCGAAGACTCCGTCGATCTCCTTGACGAGGCACGGGACATCGCAGCAGAAAGATCGACGATCTACTAGCAGAACCTGCGCAATTACCACAGCAGAAGGCTATGCCCCATATCCTTCGTCGAAGGAGTCCTGGTCCTGCAACTGAAGCAGCAAGGGCACCTCAAGCTCGAGTCCCCTTGGGAAGGACTGTAGGGGTTCGTAGCATGGAAAACAAAAATTTTCTACCGCATACAAACAAACAAGCCAAGATCTATCTACTAGATTGTAGCAACGAGTCGATGGAATAACTCACCCTCGAAGATTCCAAAGTGTTTAACGAGAGCAGATTCTCGTGGGTGATGTAGTCGATTTTTCCGATCTCAAGATCGCGTAGTCGATCCTTCCGCGCCAGCCTCAGCGCCTCCCGCAATGGGTCACACGCTTGGTACTGACGAAGACCTTCCTCTCCCTTGTTCCAAAGAAAATGGAGGTTGTAGCACTCTCTCGCGATTCCTAAAGACAACGGCGTGGTACCGGAGGTAGAGGGAAATCCAAGCAGGCTTCGCCTTAAGCCGGTGCAGTATGGTGGAGCTTATGAGAGAGGCTATTAGTGGTCTAGTAATTAGACACACCAATTAGAAGGCTCTAAACCAATTAGAAGGCTCTAAATCAAATAGCTCTAAACCGGGTCTAGATCTAGGGTTTAGTTTAGAAGATAGGAAACTTGTGTGTAGGAGGGGAACCCGCCTCCTTATATAGGTGGGAGGGCTGGCCGGCCAAGGGAGGAGTTCCTCCCCAACTCGGCCTAGGGAGGTGCGCCGCCAAGGGAGGAACCTCCTCCAACTCGGCCTCCACCTCTCCTCCTCTTTTCCCACTTCCCAAAACTGCGCTTGACTTTCAAACTAGCTGCTTGACTTTTCAATTTAGGATTTAAATAAATCCTTTATTTGGGACAGCAAGAACACTTAGTACATGATGCAATCATTCCAATATGTAATGACACACTCATGTACCCTTCCTCCGGAGTGCCGGACATTCCGGGACCTTCTAGAATGTTCGATGAAAACACCGAACCATTCCCCAACTCCAAACGGAACTTTCCTTATATGAATCTTATTCTCCGACCATTCCGGATCACCTCGTGATATCCCGGATCCCATCCGAGACCAACAACATTCGGTCTTTCTCATAATACCATAACTACTCAAACAACGTCAATCCTTATGTGTCTCCCTACGGTTCGTGAATTATGCGGACATGATCGAGACACTTCTCCAACAATAACCAATAGAGGAATCTGAAATTCATATGGCTCTACATATTTCTACGATTACTTACATCGAATGAACCACTTACATACGATACCAATTTCCCTTTGTCTCACGATATGTTACTTATCCGAGGTTATGATCGCTTGATCTCCGCATACCTAGTTCATCCTCACATCGATAAGTACTCTTTTCTCGCTCCTGATATGTGATCCCTTGTGACCCAGTCACATGCTTGCAAGCTAATTGGATGACATTTCACCGAGAGGGCCCAGAATATCTATCCGTCATGTGGATGGACAAATCCCACTCTTGATCCATGTGTTTCAACCAATACTTTCCAAACACTCAATGCCACCTTTATAGCCACCTGTTACGGTGTGGTGTTTGATGACATCAAAGCATCCATCCAAGAAAGGTGATATGCATGATCTCATGGTCAAGGAATTAGGTTACTATGTATCAGAAAGCATATAGCAATTGAACTATTGAAATGACTTGATCTTTATGCTACGCTTGTCTATAGGAGTATGTCCACCATATCATTCTCCTAACGATATGATCTTGTTGTTGATAACATCTCAATGTTCATGATAGGGAAACCACAATCATCAATCAACCAACAAGCTAGTGAAGTATAGAGGCTATACTAGGGACTTCAAATTAAGTTTACAAATCACACAAGTATTAATGGTTTCCTTGTTAATACTATTATAGCATGAATGTAAACATTTATGATAAACACAAAGATATATAATAATAACTACATTTATTATTGCCTCTAGGGCATATCTCCAACAGTCTCCCACTTGCACTAGAGTCATCCAATCTAGATTACATGGTAATATACCGAACACCTATGGCAGTTTGGTGTTGGTCATGTTTTGCCCTCGGGAGAGGTTTAGTCAACGGATCCGCCACATTCAGATCTGTGTGTACTTTGCAAATCTTTATATCCCCATCCTGGATATGTTCTCGAATAGCGTGGAAACGCAGCTTGATATGCTTTCAGCTTCTTGTGTGACCTTGGTTCTTGCGCATTGGCTATGGCGCCCATGTTATCACAGTAGATAGACATTGGGTCCAACAGACTTGGAACCACACCCAGCTGCAGAATGAACTCTTTCATCCATATCGCTTCTTGTGAAGCCCGGCAGCCATGTATTCCGATTCAGTTGAAGATCTCGCCACAACGCTTTGCTTTGCACTCCTCCAGCTAATCGCTGCACCATTCAAAATAAATACGATCCAGATTGTGATTTAGAATCATCCGGATCGGTGTTCCAACTAGCATCGGTGTAACCATTAACAACGAGCTCATCACCTCCATAAGAAAGAACCATATCCTTAGTTCTTCTCAAGTACTTAAGGATGTTTTTGATCTGTCCAATGATCCACTCGATCACTTTGATATCTGCTAGTTAGACTAACAAAGATATGCGATGTCGGGTCTAGTACATAGCATGGCATACATTAGAGATCCTATGGCTGATGCATAGGAGTCTTACTCATCCTTTCTCTATCTTCGCCGATGTCGGACTTTGAGTTTTACTCAAGGTCGACAGCAACATGGGCAAGAACCCTTTCTTGCTATCTTCCATTCCAAACCTCTTTAGAACTTTGTCCAAATATGTACTTTGTGACAATGATATTTGCTTCGATCATCTCTATAAATCTTTATGCCTAATATGTAAGTGCTTCGCCAAGATCCTTCATTGAAAAACTATTATTCAAATACTCTTTGACACTATTAAGAAGGTCTACATCATTCCCAATCAACAATATGTCATCCACATGATTAAGAATGCCAGAGCTCCCACTCACTTTCTTGTAAATACAAGCTTCTCCATAAGTTTGTATAAAACCAAAACTTTTGATTACCTTATCAAACGTTGATTCCAACTTCGGATGCTTGCTTCAATCCATAGATGGACCGTTGAAGTTTGCATACCTTGTTAGCATCTTTAGGATCGACAAAACCTTTGGGTTGTATCATATACAACTCTTCATCAATGTCTCCATTGAGGAATGCTGTTTTGACATCCATCTGCCATATCTCATAATCATAATATGCAGCGATTGCTAACATAATCCTCACAGACTTTTAGCTTCGCTACCGTGAGAAAGTCTCATCGTAGTCAACTCCTTGAATTTGTCGAAACCCTTTTGACACAAGTCGAGCTTTATAGACAGAACATTACCATCAAGATCTGCTTTCTTCTTGAAAATCCATTTGTTCTCGACAGCCTTTACTACCATCCGTAAGTCCACCAAAGTCCATACTTGGTTTTCGTACATGGATCCAATCTCGGATTTCATGGCTTCTTGCCATTTATTGGAATCTGGGCTCATCATCGCTTCCTCATATGTCTCGGGGTCATCGGTGTTGTCCACCACCATGACATTCATAACGGAATCATACCAACTGGAGTGGTACGAGTTCTCGTTGACCTCGAGGCTCAGAGTAGCAACTTCAACCAAGTTTCATGATCACTATCATTAGCTTCCTCTTATTGGTGCAGGCACCACAGAACTTCTTCCGTGCGCGCTACTCGCAATTTCGAGAGAAGGTTCGACAACCTCGTCGAAGTTCTACTTTCCTTCCAAATACTTCTTTCGAGAGAAATTCTTCTAGAAAGGATCCATTCTTAGCAACGAAGATTTTGCCTTCGGATCTATGATAGAAGGTATACCCAATAGTTTCCTTCGGGTATCCTATGAAGACGATTTTTCGCTTTGGGTTCAAGCTTGTCCTCTGTAACTTCTTTACATAGGCGCATCCCCAAACTTTAAGGAACGACAATTTAGGTTTCTTCCCAAACCATAATTCATACGGTGTCGCTTCAACGGATTTAGACGGTGCCCTATTTAAAGTGAATGCTGTTTCTAATGCATAACCCCAAAATGATAGTGGTAAATCTGTAAGAGACATCATAGAACGAACCATATCTAAGAGAGTTCGATTTGACGCTCAGACACACCATTACGCTGTGGTGTTCCCGGTGTCAATCTGCAAAGTATTCCACATTTCTTCAAATGCTCGCCAAACTCGTAACTTAGATATTCACCTCCACGATCAGAACGTAGAAATTTAATCTTCTTGTTACGTTGATTCTCTACCTCACTTTGAAACTCCTTAAACTTCTCGAAAGTTTTGGACTTATGTTTCATGAAATAGATATACCCATATCTACTCAAATCATCCGTGAAGGTAAGAACATAACGATAACCACCGCGTGATGCTACACTCATTGGACCACACACATCGGTATGTATGATTTCCAATAAGTCTGTAGCTCGCTCCATCATACCAGAAAATGGAGTCTTAGTCATTTTACCCATCAGACATGCTTCGCATCTTTCAAGTGATTCAAAATCAAGTGATTCAAGAAGTCCATCGGAATGGAGTTTCTTCATACGCTTCACTCCAATGTGACCAAGACGATGCCACATATAGGTCAAATTATCGCTTGATTTCAAACGTTTAGCCTCAATGTTATTAATATGTGTATTTCTACTATCGAGATTCAATATGAATAGACCATCTATCAAAGGTGCATGTGCATAAAACATATTACTCATATAAATCGAACAACCATTATTCTCGGATTTAAACAAGTAACCGTCTCGCAATAAACAAGATCCCGATATAATGTTCATGCTTAACGCAGGCACCAAATAACAATTATTTAAGTATAAAACTAATCCCGATGGTAGATGAAGAGGTAGCGTGCCGACCGCGATCACATCAACCTTTGATCCGTTTCCTACGCGCATCGTCACCTCGTTCTTCACTAGCTTCTATTTATTCGCACCCTGCTTCGAGTTACAAATATGAGCAACCGAACCAAGATCAAATACCAGGCACTACTACGAGTACTAGTGAGATACACATCAATAACATGTATATCAGATATACCTTTCTTCTTGATGTTGCCGTTCTTCAAATCCGCCAAGTACTTTGGGCAATTCCGCTTCCAGTGACCTTCTCCTTTGCAGTAAAAGCACTCAACATTAGGCTTGGGTCCAGCCTTGGTCCTCTTCGTCGGCGTGGCAGCTTTCTTACCACCCTTCTTGAAGTGTCCCTTCTGCTTAGACTTGCCTTTCTTGAATTTGGTGGTCTTATTGACCATAAACACTTGGTGCTCTTTCTTGATCTCCACTTCGCAGATTTTAACATAGCAAATAGTTCGCAACTCTTTGTTCATGTTCTCGCATGTTGTAGTTCATCACAAAGTTCTTGTAACTTGGTGGTAGTGATTGAGGATGCGGTAAACTCCCAAAGTATTAGGAATCACTATACCCAAACTTTGAAGTTTATTTGCGTGCCTGCACATCTTAAGCACATGCTCACCGACGAGCTACCCTCTTCCATCTTGCGCTTAAAGAACTTTTCGAAGCTTCATAACTTTCAATTGCCGCATGAGTCTCAAAGATTAATTTGAGATCCTCGACAATATCATATGGATCGACTCTTCAAATCTTTTCTCAAGCTCGATTCTAAACCATACAAGATAGCACACTGAACTATGGAGTCTTGATTCTTCCGAGCGAGGTAAACATTCTTTACTTCATCGGTAGCATCAGCTGCAGTGGGTCACCTAGTGGTGCATCCAGCACATAGGTCAAATTACCAAATTGTGAGGACAATCCTCAAATTGCGGAACCAATCCATGAAGTTGCTTCCATTGTTTTCAACTTTTCTTTCTCTAGGAACGCATTAAAATTGATGGTAGGGGCTGCCATTGATCTACAACATATTTGCAATAGTTTAGACTAAGTTTATGACAAATTGAGTTCAAATTAATTAATGAAATTAAACTAGGTGAACTCCCACTCAAAACAACATCCCTCACATTGTTGTAGTGTTCACCGAACCAAATCCACTACATCAACACCGATCATCACGAGAGTTGATATAGTTTCAATGGCGAACAATCATCATGTTCATCATATCTACTATATGATTCATGCTTTACCTTTCGCCATCCGTGTTCTGAGGCCATGTCGTACATGCTAGGCTCGTCAAGATCAAACCTTAGCTACCGCATAAGCAAATCTGGCTTGCTTACGTTGTATTCACCCGCGGAATCAAAGACACCCGATCATCACGTGGTGCTTCGAAGCAGCAAGCTTTGGCAACGGTGCATACTAAGGGTAAACACTTTAGAACTTGAAATTTATGTGCATGAGGGATCATCTTATAATGCTACCGTCGTCTACTAAGCAATACAAGATGCATAAAGGATTAACATCACATGCAATTCATAATATGTGATATGATATGGCCTTTCTTCTTTTGTGCTTCCGATCTCCATCTTCAAGCACGAACATGATCTCCATCATCACCGCATAGCATCAAGGTCAATGACGCTTCTTCATGGTTGTCGTCCACCAGCTTCAACTATTACAACTATTTTGAATAGACCAGGTCTTAATGAAATTAAAGACAACCATATGGCTCCTGCCGTTGCCAACTTACAATAAGGAACATTGCATACATCAAATATAATCACAATCATGGCCATATCACATCATCGCACACCCTGCAAAACAAAGTTAGACGCTTCTACTTTCTTTGCATATTTTACGTGGTTTGGGGCTTTCCATAGGTGTCGTTCTAACCTACGAACAAGAACCACAACATTGATACTAGCATTGTTGATTACCCGTTGTAAATTGGATCTTTACTATGCTAGGAGAAACAGGCACCCGCAAAGCCACTTATGCAATACGAGTTGCATGTCAAACGTGGAGCAAGTCTCATGAACGATGTCATGTAAGGTTAGCCGCCGCTTCATCCCAACATACCGCAAGATGCAAAGTACACAAAAAGCAATCTACAATAAAGCATCAACGCCCACAATGACCATTGTGTTCTACTCGTCAGCAGATCTACATATAGACACGGCTCGATACCCTTTGTAGGGGTTCGTAGCATGGAAAAAAAATTCTACCGCATACAAACAAACAAGCCAAGATCTATCTACTAGATTGTAGCAACGAGTCGATGGAATAACTCACCCTCGAAGATTCCAAAGTGTTTAACGAGAGCAGATTCTCGTGGGTGATGTAGTCGTACTCTTTCCGATCTCAAGATCGCGTGAGCGATCCTTCGGTCGCGTTCCGCAGCGCTCCATGATCGGTCACACGTTCGGTACTCGACGAAGACCTTCCTCTCCCTTGTTCCAGCAGGCAGCGGAGGTTGTAGCACTCTCCTCGCGATTCCGGCAGCACAACGGCGTGGTACCGGAGGTAGAGGGGAAATCCCGCAGGGCTTCGCCTTAAGCCGGTGCGAGTATGGTGGAGCTTATGAGAGAGGCTATTAGTGGTCTAGTAATTAGACACACCAATTAGAAGGCTCTAAACCAATTAGAAGGCTCTAAACCAAATAGCTCTAAACCGGGGTCTAGATCTAGGGTTTAGTTTAGAAGATAGGAAACTTGTGTGTGTAGGAGGGGAGCCCTGCCCCTCCTTATATAGGTGGGAGGGCTGGCCGGCCAAGGGGAGGAGTTCCTCCCCAACTCGGCCTAGGGAGGTGCGCCAAGGGGAGGACCTCCTCCAACTCGGCCTCCACCTCCTCTTTTCCCACTTCCCAAAACTGCCGTTTGACTTTCAAACTAGTCGTTTGACTTTTCAATTTAGGATTTAAATAAATCCTTTATTTGGGACAGCAAGAACACTTAGTACATGATGCAATCATTCCAATATGTAATGACACACTCATGTACCCTTCCCCCTCCGGAGTGCCGGACATTCCGGGACCTTCTAGAATGTTCCCGATGAAAACACCGGAACCATTCCCCAACTCCGAAACGGAACTTTCCTTATATGAATCTTATTCTCCGGACCATTCCGGATCACCTCGTGATATCCCGGATCCCATCCGAGACTCCGAACAACATTCGGTCTCTTTCTCATAATACCATAACTACTCAAACAACGTCGAATCCTTAAGTGTGTCTCCCTACGGTTCGTGAATTATGCGGACATGATCGAGACACTTCTCCGAACAATAACCAATAGAGGAATCTGGAAATTCATATGGCTCCCACATATTTCTACGATTACTTTGCGATCGAATGAACCACTTACATACGATACCAATTTCCCTTTGTCTCACGATATGTTACTTATCCGAGGTTATGATCGTGGTATCTCGCATACCTAGTTCATCCTCACATCGATAAGTACTCTTTTCTCGTTCCGTGATATGTGATCCCTTGTGACCCAGTCACATGCTTGCAAGCTAATTGGATGACATTTCACCGAGAGGGCCAGAAGAATATCTATCCGTCATGTGGATGGACAAATCCACTCTTGATCCATGTGTTTCAACCAATACTTTCCAAACACTCAATGCCACCTTTATAGCCACCTGTTACGGTGGTGTTTGATGACATCAAAGCATCCATCCAGTAAAGGTGATATGCATGATCTCATGGTCGAAGGAATTAGGTTACTATGTATCAGAAAGCATATAGCAATTGAACTATTGAAATGACTTGATCTTTATGCTACGCTTGTCTATAGGAGTATGTCCACCATATCATTCTCCTAACGATATGATCTTGTTGTTGATAACATCTCAATGTTCATGATAGGGAAACCACAATCATCAATCAACCAACAAGCTAGTGAAGTATAGAGGCTATACTAGGGACTTCAAATTAAGTTTACAAATCACACAAGTATTAATGGTTTCCTTGTTAATACTATTATAGCATGAATGTAAACATTTATCATAAACACAAAGATATATAATAATAACTACATTTATTATTGCCTCTAGGGCATATCTCCAACAAGGACCATACGTGATTACAGAAGTAATCCCAGGTGGCGCCTATCGCCTTAAAGATTTTGAGACAAGAGTCGCATACTCCAACCCCTAGAATGTCGAGCAGCTGCGGTGCTTCTACCCCTAGTCGTTTTTCTTTTTCTTTTCATTACAAATAAGGCTATTCAGCCAGGCTACTTAGCCACACATTGTACCTCGTACTGATTCTACGAATAAATAAAGCTAAGTGCCCCGAAACTCTGTGTTTTCCTCATTTTTCTAGCAATTTTATCACTCGGGAGCTACACCACCCTTTACACCCTCGTTCTACAAACAAATCGTAGTATCTCGAGTAGCTGACACAACAACAATCTAACCCTTGATACAACACCAACCCAGTTGCAACGCGCCTAACAGGTTGGCAAGGTGCTGAGATAAAATAAGTCAGGCTAACGAAAAGGAACTGCAGAGTACAAATACACTTGCAAAACATATAAGCTAGCAAGCTCTTTACATATCAATATAAATCAATTACATCCAGCATATACATACGAACTTCACAACACTAGTACACTTATGTGCAGGACACAGGTTAAACTACTATTGCAGCAGAAGAACGTTTGTTTGTTCCTCAAAGAAGTCGACAATTTCTTCTGTTGGACGATCCACCGCCTGATAGTGTGGAACCATGTTCCAGATCGAACCTGCCGGCAGAGTCGGCGGTCCAGCAGCAACAGCTGCAATGTCTACATCAGGCATGTGCAGTCGCACCAACGACAAAGCAGCCTTGGCACCAGCCACCAACTGCTGCCACACGCACTCGCGAACTGCACTTAAATCCTAAAACTTAGCCAAGAGAGCCAACAGGCTCAAAGGGATGGCGTCCAGTGGAAACATCGTCTGGTAGATATTCCTCAGGCATGATTGCGCCTTCTTCAGAAAGTGGAGCACTCGAGAAGCACGATCCTGCAGGGTCGCAAGAGCAATCGCGCGATCATGGTCCACCCAAAAATACCCACTTGCCTGAAGTTGTTCCTGGGTCAGGTCATTCATTCGGATGGCGATCCTGTCTTTCTCATCCTGCGGATGACGAGCACTGACAACTACACCAAGCAAAAAAGGCAACATATGAAGACAAGGAAATACCGCGACTGATTATAAGAAAAGATAAGAGGGCAGGAAGCTAACACTTGAACTGATCGCCCAACTTCGTCACCTCCTTCAACAGATATTGCTCTCAGGCGGTAGCCTTCTCCGCCCTTGACTTCCACACATCTGCGTTAAAGCGAAGGACAGGCAGCTCATGTTCCAGCTGTTTAATGTGATCACGCAGTCGTGAAAGAAGGGATAACTCATCCACCCTTGAACACGACTGCGCCAAGGTCTCATCAGCGGATGAAGGGTCCCGAGGATCACCCGAAGGACCACTTGCCGTACTCTATCACAAGCCAAGCAAGAGCGAATAAGGGACCAAGCAATACATGGACAAAAATCTCAAAGTGCATTCAAACATGACAAAAGTATCAATAGAGACACTTGGCCAATGGCATGTTTTCAACAAAATGAGTCGAACTATTAACTATTACAATATAACTACTAAGGAGCAGCCTGCTTCTTTGACTTGGACTTCGGCTTCGGAGGCCTCATC
Organism: Avena insularis; assembly: GCA_023614405.1. Taxonomy (NCBI): domain Eukaryota; kingdom Viridiplantae; phylum Streptophyta; class Magnoliopsida; order Poales; family Poaceae; genus Avena; species Avena insularis. The sequence continues at coordinate 19,067 of JAJUPC010000705.1, read as the reverse complement.
GAGTCCGTGGCAGTATCAGACGCCACAGACCTCCCGCCAGCCCCTGGCGCCGCAGCCTTCGCCGCCTTCTTGGCTCACTGCAGCTCCTCGGAATACTTGGCGATTGTGTTGATGAGTTGTGGCCCTTACTCGCCGTAGACAGTTGCAAAGGGAGCAAAAACTACCTATTGGCCATCTGCGCCAACGGGCATACCTTGGAGATCGCAGCAGGGTCCACCTCCACGCCATGGGCTTGCACCATTGCGAGTGCCATGGAAGCGCCAACCGCACGCTGCGACTTCCTGAAGTCTATAGGGATACCTCCAGTGAGGGACTCCACCAGGTCCTCCAAGTTCTCAATCAGCTCAGCCTTGGGCGTCAGCTCCTCGCGAATGCGACTGAGCACAACCTTGGCCTTAGTCAGCATCCCTTGAATGGAAGCGCTGCGATCCTCGACTTCCGCTCCGGCGCCTACCAAAGCATCATCGTGACGAAGTGCCTGGGCATCGAAGCTCAGACCACCAACATCTACACAGAGCAAAGCGTCAGCATAATAACAAGATATCAAAGAAAGAAGCAATCAAAATTCAGACGAAAGAATACATGAAAGAGACTTGGCAATTGAGAAGAGATGTTCTTCGAACAACTTTTCCCTTGCAACAATGGAGGTGTGCAAATCCTCTTTGCATTTACGCGATTCATCCAGCGCAGCAACTGCCTCGTCGCGACTCTTCACTGCCGCGACACGCGTCTTTTCAAGAGAAGCAGCATCATGAAGAAGTTCGTTATGCTCGGCTGCAAAAATACAAGACGGACCATCAGTCGAATGTATAAATCTCACAAGAACAAAGAAGAAGAAGCAAATACTAACCTTCAATGATGCGATGGCGATTGTCCAGCATTGCATGCTGATGACCCATCGCAATTACCTGCTCTGCCAAACGAGCAACTTCCTTCACAATAAGCTGCCTCAGAAAAAAAATAAAAGATCAGCAAATAGCATGGAAGACAAATTCGACTGCAAAACAAAATCACACTTACATGCTCCTCCAGAGACTCCGAAGTCGATTGCCGCGCAGTCGTCCGGGCAACCATCTGGTGATCCCCAACATGTGGAGAATTCGACGAGTTATGCCCGGAGTGGGCCGCCAATGGAGGAGAGGAAGATGGTTCAGCCACTTCCTTGGCCTTGGAGTCCGCGACTCCAGATTCCTTCAAAAATTGGACATCACTAGAAGACAACGATGCTGGTTGACTACGGAACAAAATCCAGCATCAAGAAATGCAACTCCAAAAGGAACCAAGATGAGAGTTGTAGACTTACCAGTCAAATTTATCAAAGTTGAAGGTTTGCTCCTCTGACTCTGACGACTCCTTTGGTAGCCGCATCTTCTTGCAGGCAGATAGCGCCATGGAACTTATAGGAATAGCGGGAATCAGCTCCTCTGCACCAATAGCTGGGCCTTCTGGAGTCGACGGAGACGAAGCATCCGAATCCTCGCTGCGAGAACGCTTGCGAGTGTCCGGCCCGCTGGACTCGGGGGCTTCCTCCTCCTCTTCAAGTGGGACGGTCAATTCCGACTCGTCCTCTTCATCTACTTCACGAGGAATAACCCCCTCGGGAAGAGGGGGCAAATTGGGAGACACCTTCCAATCCTGCATATAGAAAACAATTCAATATACGTCAAAAAATCAGAAGCAGTCGACAGATAAAGCTACTTCGTAGCACAATCATACCTCGGGAGGAGGGTTAGAGGCGTCGAAGGGAGGCACGACTGGTTTACCGGGGAGAACCTCCTTGGTGGTGTACTTGGTCACCAGTCGAAACCTCTTATCTACTTCACCCGCGGAAATGCCATCGGCAGATACGCGAGTGACATCATCCGCACCAGCCCACTGGAACATGGGGTGGACTCTGGCCTGCATAGGCTGGATGCGACGGCGCAACCATGTGCGGATGAGGGTGGAGCCTCCCTCTTCTTTACCCATGCGACTCTCGAGGTTGCAGACGCGCTTGTACAGCAATTCGTCTCCTCGGACTCGTCGGGCATCACTACGTTCTTCCAGGAGCGCCTCCTCTTGCACGGCGTCGCGGGATCGAAGGGTGCGAGTCTGTAGTGCTCTTCGTCAGCCTTCTAGTCGCGGATGTAGAACCACTTGTCCCTCCACCCTTGGACGGACGCCGTGAGCTTGATGTCAAAGTAGGTAGCGGAGGAGTCGACATGAATCCTGCAGCCGCCTACGTCGTAGACTAACGAGCCAGAAGCTGACTGACGCTTCAGCTTGAAAAGCCTCTTGAAGAGACCAAAGTGTGGCTCGACTCTGAGCCAGCACTCGCAAAGCGTGATATAGCACGCAATGTGAAGGAGAGAGTTTGGGGACAGCTGGTGCAGCTGGAGCCCATAGAAACAAAGAAGGCCCCTGACAAAGGGATGCAGGGGCAGAGATAGACCACGGATGAAGAACGCGAGGAACATCACCCGGAAACCGGACGAAGGATGGGGGTTACCTCGTCACCAGGCACTCGCGAATTGTCTTCGGTGCGCGGAAGAACTCCAACTTGGCGCAGAAGATGGAGGTCAAAGGCCTTAATGGTGGATGCACGCCACGCGCCATTGGTGATGCGGGTGCCCGCATCCTTCTTCTTGCTGGCACCGGCAGCGCTGGTGCCCACGGCGGTGGAGCCACCCTTCTTCTAGGCGATGGCGGTGGCGGTAGCTGACCCAGTGGCGGCGCCTCCCTTCCTTTTCCCCATCTTGTGATGACAGTGCGAGCGGAGGAAATAGCTCGGGAACACGCGGAGTTGGTCCAGCGCCACGAAGAGGACGAACTCTAGGAGGCAGAGAGCAGAGGCAATGGCGATGGAAGCAAAAGCAGAGAAAAGAGCAGATGGGAAAATTACCGCAGTTGTGTTACTACTTAACCCCCTTGCGGATGCAATCCAACGGCCAGCAGAAACCCTACTGGACGCGTGGCGCACATCGCGGTCGACACGTGGAGAGGACAAAACACAAACCGTCCCCTACTATCTCGATTGCACGTGGAAATCGAGGAGACGCAGTTAAAACGGAAGATTACGCACGCCCGGTCAAATCAAAGTCAGAAAATGGGGCCCATCGCTCGTCACGTCCCGTCAAAGCCGCTCACGCGGGTAACTGAGGTCATCGCATTGTCAACACCGACGTCATCAACATCAGCAACTGAAGATTTTGACTACTTTAGTCCTTGCTCCAGTCTTCGACTCCACCAAGCACTCGGGGGCTACTCCCATAGGGAGTGCTGGTCGCGCACCCTACGATTTTCTTTTTTATGCAGGAATATGAACATTCAAAGCATACCCAACCACTCGAATCTACGATTTGACTATGGATCATGGGTTACTCCCATAGGGAGTGCCGGAAGCAAATTCGGCTGAAACAAGCAAACAAAAAACGACAGCAGTCGCAAATTTTAGTCCATGCCTGAGTCTTCAACTGAACCAGGCACTCGGGGGCTACTCCCATAGGGAGCGCTGGTCGTGCACCCTATGATTATTTGTACGTCGTACTGTGTGTTCATAACATCCACACTCGAAGTATATCGCGACACCGCCTCATATTTTTCCTACAAAGAGACTGTGTCTCCTAGGCCACCCGAATCATCTCCGCGATGACAAAAAATTCAGATGCCACGCTTGCAGCATGAAGATAAGACCTGAATAAGGCCTGGCAACGCATTTGCTGCACACTACCAGAAATATATCCGTGCCTACAGGTATGATGAACATGCCTTGATGGACGCGTCAAGTGCTCACACCCATATACTAGAATTCGACTCCTGTAAGACCTCCGCGGCTTGAGTCGAATTAAACCAGCACTTTTCCGAATTCGAGTCCGGGGACTCGAGTTTGAGTAGATTGCGTTGTTTTTTCATAAGGCAGTTAACTGATACCGATACATCGGTTAAATCAGGCACGCATATCAACAATCCCTATGTCATAAACAGAACACTCGAAAATACACGCATTCATGCACTCGAAAGGCTTCATATAGTCCCCAGTCGAATCTACAATTCCACTAGGCACTCGGGGACTACTGACATGGGTATACCCTACAGGTACTCGAGTTTCATATATACGGCCTGGATACAGTGGAAGCCCACGGTGTTGCCAAGGCCCAAATGGAGAACTCGAGTGGCCTACGGACTCTTGATTGCTTGCGAGACAAGAAGAAGCTAAAGATAGAAAGTTTAAAGGGAAAACCCTAACTTGTAACCAACTCGACCAGCTACCCGAGACCCAGCCTATCTATATAAAGGCTAGGAGGGGGCGGTGAGGAGGACACATGCAACCCTAGTTTCCACAACTCTCGCCAGATTGCATCTGCGCACCCCTCTAATCTTCGATTCCTCCATTAATTCCAAGAGCAGACAAGCAGGAGTAGGGACCTCTACGAGGCCTGAACCTGGGTAAACCTTGCGTCCCTGTGTGCTTGTTTGCTAGCCGACTGATGCCTCCAGTGCTCCCTCCTTCTCCAAAACCCAAGTCCATAACAATGGGCATTGATGAGTTAAGCCCTTGTCACCACTAGTGCCCCATTTCTCTCCACTGGTCTCCCCCAGCACCTAGCAGTGCAGTGGACACACTCGCCCTTTGTCGTTTGCACCAGTGTAGCGCCGCCCGAGCTCACCGTGCCGGCCGGAAGGGAACCCAACGCCACATACCACGCCTCCCTCTCCCATGATGTCCAGGAGACATGCGCCACACCACCGCCACCCTTTGTCCACCCCTCGATCGACGACAAGCCGTGGACCAGCCGTGATCACCGTGCCCGCTTCTTTGTCCGCCATGCCGAGAGAACGCCAGAGTGCCACATCCAACACGCACACACACGCCGCGCCTCGCCCTCTTCGCGTGTTCCTGCACTCACCGTGACCCCAGCTACCACCCAGACACGCCCGTTCACCGCCGCGCGAACCGTAGACACTGTGCGCCGTCTCGAACGCCGACATTCCCACACAGAGCACCGACTTTTCCCGACCGTTCTCGACCGCCCCTTGCCACGCCATCACGCGCATGACAACCGCCCTGAAGCACCGCGTCGACCCCTACCCTCAGCCATTCCAATAGCTCACTACAACGACATCGCCGACGAGCCCGAGCCATGCTGCTCTGCCCCTCTCGCCGGTGTATAAATAGATGCCACCCCAGCCCTCATTTTCCACACCAGTTCACTCTCATCTCTCTCAGACACCTCCCACACCTCTCCCCAGAGCAAGGCGAGCACCAGCCCGCCGGAATTTCACCGGAGCCCGCTGCTTCAGAGGAGAAGAGGAACTGGAGCTAGGAGCCGCCGCGACCACCATTCGAACCGCTGTCGATGACAACCTCTTTCGCCCCCATCACCGACCCTAGCTGGAGCCCTGGTGAGCCTCACACGAGCCCCACCTACGTTTTAGGGTTCGTTGCTCGCCGGAGCTAGTCGCCGGAGACGACGAACCACAGCCGTAGATCTCACTTCTAATCATAGGGTTGAGATTGAAAGATACCATTTCGGTTTAATTGAGTCGCTGACTAGTGGGACCGTCCTGTTAGTAGCCCGCTGCGCGTGCCGTGTAGCTGGGCCGGCCCAATTAATTTCCCGCGTGGAGCGCAGTGGTTCAAATAGACTTTTTCCATTTTAATTAAAACCACATTCTGTCAGTACATTCGAAAATCAATTCAAAGAGATTCACAAAATGAAATTAGATGATTCCAATTTTGTTGGAAAGGTATTCAAATTACCTACCCAGGCCCATTGGATTCAAACGATTTCAAATTATAGATAACCTATAGTAAAAATAACAAGGCAGAGACTTTTCCAACTTTAAACATTTTTCAAAAATCAACCATAAATTCTTTTGAGTTGATTCCAACTCTCAAAAACCACATTTTACAATATCTATCTAAATATGTAAAAATATTTAGTTTTACATGTAGTGATCTTGGACTAGTACTAAAAGAATGCTATATAGACATTTCTAGTCACTCTAATTGTATTAAATAGTAATTTTAAACTTTATAAAATATGACCAACACTTTAAATCACATTCCCAAGTATTGGAATATGTGGTGATGACATGTGTCAACATGATCCCATATTTTAATTGGAGAATATTAAATCTTAAGTATTTTTCAATGAGTAGAAATTAATTTTCAAAAATAAGATAAATAAGACTAGGTCTTTATTTCATGTGATGATTGTGATGATGCTAGATCATCTAGTGTGAGCCTTTGTGAGCTAAATAGAAGTAGTTAAGTATTGTTTGGTGATTGTGTACCTTGTATTCATTTATAGACACTAGTACCGACCCAAGATACGAGGAGGAGGAGTACTACGAAGAAGAGGAAGAAGAAGAAGAAGAAGAGAACTTCAACCACTGCACTACTCAAGGCAAGCCTAACACTACAAGTTAACTATGCAAGCTAACACTTGCAAGTTTCATACCTATGCAAGCCATCACTAATTGCAAGCCATCCTTGCAAGATAACCTATGCAAGATGCATTAGGCATGCTTTGGTTATGCAACCTTGATTATACCAATCCCAAGTTTTACTTGCAAGCTTTATTCTTTTACTTTTACAAAAGTTCTTTACCTTTAGTTATTGAATTATGAGTATTGGAAGAATAGGCTAGATGTTATAAAGAGCATAAAACTAGGCCTAGATAGTTATACTTAGATGCCATAAAACTAGATTTGGATAGTTACACTTGATTATCACCCTTCATTAGTGACCCCTCATTACTAGTTGCTAGTGCTAAGCTACTACTAATCACTTAGATGGGAATACTTGGAGAAAATGATTATGAAAACCTTGGAATGATGATTCATTCTATTGAAATGTTTTGACATGTGTTATGGACACAAAATGATTTGATGATGAAACTACTTGAGGCATGAGCCTTGGTTTTGATAAAAACTGATGGTTTGGTTCGGATGTGATACCATTCCAACTTTATCGTACAACCACAATACCTGAATTGGGTAGGGCTTAACTAGAAGTTTATATGCTTTAGTATGGGTTCCCTCGCGCAAAGAGGTTGAGCTGAGGCTACCTCGTGAATGTGAATTTCCACCTATGCAGTACCCAGGATGGCAGATGGCCATGGCTGGGAGGCCAAGCTCATAGGAGAGGTGCCTATACTAGAGTGTGTAATTGAAAGGTTAGGATTGATTATCTGCATACCAAGTATGATGATTCAGGGTTATCCCTGACGGATGTATCGAATTTTGTGGTGAAAGTGTACCACCTCTACAGAGTGTCAAACTATTCGAATAGCCGCGTCCATGGTCATGGACAGTTGGAGTGGCCATATTGTTCTGTTGTCAGATGTTTTCAAAATGACTTGTCAATTGAACTATGACCTTGACTTGACCACAATTGGGCTGTGGACATGAAAACTAGTTTCCCACTTAGGTGATGTAGAAAATTATATTAGGTTCTTTACTTTTGAACTCCTTATGAAATAAACCTGGATTTTGCAAATAAACCTAGAGCTTAAGATTCCTACTAAAACTACCTTACTCATTAGTGATAGTTTGCGATTAAAGAGTACTCATGGCTTTGTCCCTAGCTATTCCCGTGGCCAGACTATGAGGAGGACTACCAGGAGTAGGAGGTCTATGACGACTAGGATCATCTCCCATCGTCAGCATTGCCCGTGACCCTGAGGATGGATCCCTTACTACGTTAACTTTCCGCTGCTTTGATTGTATTAAGACTGGATCATGAGATCCTTTATTTGTAAGGCCTTTATTATGGTTTGTAATGGATGATGTACTGTGGTACTACTTCTGTTATGTCTCACAAAAATGGTAATCCTGGGATTACGATGTATGGCATAACAGGCATCTGGGATTAAAAATCCGGGTGTTGACAACCTCGCTCCTACGAGACCTATAGTTAGATCGGCCATTCGCAGTACATCTTATCTTATCTTTATCTTGTCTCTTATCTCTCACAATACCATACATACCACTGCATGGTGTACGGAACAATGAATGTTTGATCAAGACAGGCAAATCCAAACATTGCTAACCATTGGATCTTATTTTCCATTCTTAGCATCTAGAAAGATTCTACTTTAGCACGATCAACGCTAGTATGTGCAAACCTCAAAACACACACTTCATTGCTAAGTTTCAGGGTCCTTGTGCTAAATGGATGACTTGGATGCAATTTTCATTTTTTATGAGGTTCGCTTGTACTTGCTTAACAAAGAAAATCAGCGTGGTGCTCACTCATGTAGCCTTACAGTGTGCTACTCCTCCTCTATGCAAGAAAAATAAATTGTATAATACTCTCTCCTTTGCTGCATCACACCCATCCTCTAGCTGATATCTCCCTCGTCCATAGTGTGGCACTGCGCACGTGTGCCATGGTACTACGGCGTCTCTGTTTCTATCTTTTTTTCTTCATAACTTTGCTCTGACATCAAACCGCTTTCAACACCTCTTTGCTACCTCTCGAACTGCCTTCTCTAACCCCATAATCTCTTCTACAGTAGCTTGTAATAACCTTCGCTATAGCCCTCTCGGGCAGCCTACATGTATATATTTATATATACATACCATGTACAATATAACTTCTCTAGTGTTGTGAGTGTTGATCCTTGTAATAACCTTCCATGCGATGTTTGGGACAAAGCAAGTGAAAAAATCGAAACCCGAAAAGTTTGATCTGTGACTACTTTTTTGCCGTCGCCCCAACCCAATGCCCAAAGTGGTTCCTTCATATGCACACCAACACAACGTAGTTGATGAACACATGATAGACAGACATAGAGTCGTCGTACCAATGTTAGAGTTGAAAGCGGCATCTCGCAGAAGTTCCGCTTATAGTTAATTTTGAAGTACTCCTATAGAAACTTCAAAATGAACTAGAGGCAGGACTTTCGCGGGATCCTGCTCGCAACCCTAACCATGGCACATGTGCTGAGCACCACACTCCGGACGAGGGAGAGATCAACTAGCAGGTGTGCACGGGGGTGCCGAGAATATACATACTTGATTACATTGTGTAAAATTTGACTGAATAAATAGAGTAACTAATACACTTCATTAATTTGTGTAAAATTAGTACTCATACTGTTGGAGGTAGAGTAAAACTTTCCAATAATGCTAATTTCTACCAACATTCTTTATACTATATATTTAGAGTAAATCTTGGTCAAAGAAAAAACACCCAAAACAAGGACGCCTTTTTATTCCTCGGGACGGAGGTAGAGTAATAATCCTACCTACTACTCCTACTTACGCAAATAGTACTATAGTAGGACCTGTCAATAAATAATGTGTCTAGTCAAACCGACGTGATGAGACTATACTGCGTCAGGAGGTGACATGGTTAATTTATTACAAGAAAAGAAAAAACCTCTTTCAAAGAGCCATCGCATCTTTCCCATCTCCGTTTAGTTTATCCACACTCACCGACGCCGCCTGGCCGCATTTGGGATCCTCTCCACCGCACTGATCACACATTTTCCTTGCCATCTCGCTCGGTGCATCTTTCCTTCCAAACCACCACCCCTCTCCTCCAAAAAAAAACCCAAACAGTTCTATATAGATCCGCCCTCGCCCCCAATCCTCCTCGACGCGATGATGGATCGTTTGTACAAAATTTGGAGAGGTTCGAGGGAGAGTCGGCGGTGCAGCGGCTTTAACAAGGTCGGCAATGATGTCGTAAACCAAATCGTTGAGCGTCTCGATGCTAAAAGTGTCGTCCGGCTGGCCGCATGCTCCAAGGAGCTACACCGCCAAGTCGTCGACGGAGAAGGTTACATCTGCCTGAACTACAATTGACCGGAAGTGGTCTCCTTCAACGAACTCTATGACCACATGATCTCCTGCATCCACACCCCATTTATCTGCACGGAGCCAGGATGCAACTAGGTCGGCAACAAATTAACATTGTATCTCCACCTCAAATCCACCCACTCGATCAAGGTGCCCACAGTCCTCTACAGCTTCAAACAATGGGACCCATCTAAGCTGGTGCCTGCAAGGTGCTCGCGGAGAACAAATGTCCTCGGCATCGGGAAGACGGGCATGTTGTTCATCGGCTAGATTGACGGGCACATCACGGAGATTGTCATGTCCATCAGCCGCGTAAGGTCCACGGCATGGGAATTGGTAGACTACGAGGTGAGGATATCATCATTGGTCGATTATCATGGGTTCTATCCGCTCGAGTTTGATTCTGAGCCAAAGATTGGGCAGCCGCCGGCCGAAGCCACATTGGAGGCGCTCAACCATTACCTATCGGTAGCGGGGACTTATTGTCAAGCTCCTCAATTGTTGGTCGGAGTTCCTCGTGGAGTTCCATGTTGGATCGATGATGACATCAACCCATTGTGAGATATCACATCTTAATATTCTCCTGATGATCCTAATATGAATGTATATGTAATTTTCTAGTCCCTCTGTTCTAATATTAATTACTATATTTATTTTAGTGGCAAATTCCTTTCACAATCGGAGTGGTGGAAATGGCTGGAAAGGTCCATGAATTTTATATCTATCTTGCTAAGGGTGAACAGGCGAAAGCCTATTACGAGGATCCACAGACGACGGTAAAACAAGAGAAGCGTGCCAGGTGGGAAAGCAAGCGCTACCCGGCCACGACCTGGACACGCTGAATCGTTGGCATACAGATCTTGTGGTGATTCTGACCTCTCTCTTTCTCTCATGCATGTTTGGAGTATATGATGGGACATGTAATCGTTCCTAGCTAGATTAAGGTTCTACTAAGAGTAGTTTTATACTTCTACCGAGTATTTTGTATGGAGTTCTGCAACTACTAATATATTTTGTAATAATTCCTATGTATTGGGAATTGTTCAAATCGAGTGCAAAATATGGCATGTACTGCTGAATCTTTCAAAAGCTACCGAATCTCTCAAATGTGTTGATGTTGGTATTATTATAGTATTTTGTAGAACTAATACTCTTGTACTGGTACTTGTTTTGATCAATGGAAGTAGATTGTTTTGCTTTTCTTTTGAAACATGGCCTTCTCAATCTAGATGAGGCCTGGGCTTCTTGGGTTGCATATATGTTGGTCACACATGCATTGATGTAAGAACGAGGTATGCACACAAATGCAGACTTAATCGTCAGTCTTGCTTGCTCCAATGATGGAGTGTGTTCGGAGAAAAAGGGCAAACTCATCCCTTGCCTGTTAAAAAAAACTGGCCCAATATTGAGACTCACACCAGCAACATTTCCTACTACGCCAAGATGCACCCATATACCAAATTAATGTGGGAACAGTACATTAACTATGATGTCAATATGACCATGACCTTTTTTGGTTATAAGGGTTGAAACCTAATAATATTCATACATGGTGGGAAAATATGGCGTGGCTGGTTTTCAGAAGTTGTCAAATCCCATGGTTATCAGTTTCCTGGCAGGCTGTACATGTGACGTGATAGGATGTCATGCGTAAATATTTGTTTTTCTATTTTTCTTTATTACATGTGATTGTTTAAAAACAGGTTCAAAATTGTCAAGATACAAATTCTTAGCAGGAAGTTGAATTTGTCAAAATACTCGATTGTTTTTGATATATTAACTACCTGATGCGTACCACCAAAAGCTTTTTGTAGAACTTAGATAGAAATCTACCACTTTCTAGAGCTTCTAGTTCAAACATGACATGATTTTGTTAATAGAGACATAAAGCCATTTGAGTGGTCCGAGTTAGCTCGGAAGCTTTGAAAACTCATAAAACTTGGGAATCGTACATAGAACATTGTCCACTATATCTGGAAACTTGGCTTGTGGCATTCAAAACCATGTTCTCTGTACTTTCTGTGCATAGTATATTCATGGTGCTAGAGGCCAATAATAATGGGATCTTCTATATGCTATACATGACATAATCAAATGTACTGAAAGAGATCCAATGGTTAACAATGTCAGGTTTTTCCAATCTATATCCAACTGCCGATGTTCAAAGTTATTCGTACACTATATAGTGGTATGGAAATTGTGAATTAACATAGTCGTTTTTTGTTTTGAAAAGAAGTGTCAAGCACTATATAGTGGTATGGAAATTGTGTCACGTGCCTTTTACTAGTATGGATATGGATGATCAGTTGATGTGACTCTCGGCTTTGAATTCCTAGACAGATAGGTTACGGTCTACTACCTTTTTCTATTACTAGATGGACGCTAGCCAAATTCAAAATCTGAATCGAGCGGCAAAATCACCCACCGACCTTGAAGCATTTCCCGCCCCACCAATTCAAAACCATTGAGCCAAAATCTCCCACCGGATAGTACCATTTTTCTATTATTATTAGCTAGACACGGGCCAAATTCAAATCTCAATCGAGCGGCAATATCACACACCAACCTTGAAGCATTTCGCGCCCCTCGGTTTCAAAAACTTTTGCCTTTAAATTTCCTATTTTACCCATTGTTCAGACGATAGATGGGCATGCTAAAGTCAGTACCTCGGGGGCACGATCGTAATGATATTGCTACTCACCTATACTATGGTCCTGATTCGCATAGTTTTTCCTGCTGGCCCTCCCAAAAATCCCAAGCTCCTGTGTTACCTCCACGGCCACCACGCGCACCGGATTGATCTCTAGTCTCGTGCGCCGCTGCAGAATGCTTCACCGATGCTCACCCACCGGATCTACTTCACCGGGTCTCTCCGCCAATGCACCAGAGTTGTGGTGTCGTTCACCACACTGATGGCGTCATCGACCGCCCAAGCTCTGCTTCCTCGTCGCCGAAAGCTACCCAATCGTACCAGATCTGCTTCATCGGTGTCCACCTGACGTGATCTAGTTCAAGGAGTTCCATGTCAACCGCTCCAGACCAGCTGCATGGCCGTCGCCGTTCACTGCACCGGATCTACCTCAACGACGCTCTCGTCCACCGCGTTCAAGCCGGCATCGACCGCCCAAGATCTACTTCCCCGACGCCAATAGCCACCGGAACCGCAGCACCCTCGGTGACCTGGACGTCACTCGCACAGTACCGATGATGCTTAGACGCCTCTTCGACCAAGGTTAACCTAATCTCCAATCCGTTTATGTTTTGTTAGCAGTATAGTAGGTTCAAGCCTGTCGCAGTGAACTGCATTTTCATAATCGTGCTAGTACATACAAGTCACTAGGCACGCCTGTTCTTCGTGCTAGTACATGCAATGTCATTAGACATGTTGGTTTGCATTCTCTCCTCTACAAATTTCAAGTCATCCACATGTCTGTTATTTTATCATGCACATGTTCTTAACCACTCCATACAACATTAATTGCCTGCTACCATGTAATTCTTGCAAAATCTATAGTCAGTGGAAAATATTAGTGTGGATTACCTGCTCTATAGTTGCTGAATCTATCTGGTTCATCCTGAGATCAGTTCCTGCTATCATTTCCTCCTTGGCATCGTTCTGCTATCATGTAGTAGCCGTTTAAACTCTTCGTACTAATTCGATTATAATTTTTTTGTTGCCATAATTCCATCTGGCTCTTCAAAATCTACATCACTAACTATTTCCTTTTTCTTGCATAGAGCTCAAAATGGAATAACGAACATGTTGGTTTGCATAGCCTATTCTACAGGTTCACAAGGGATGCCATTACTTCCTTATCTGGTGCTGGTTCATCCTGAGCAACGACATAACTGTCCTCTACTATGTAGTTCACTCATGGTTTACATTCCTGCTCTAGAATTTCTCTTATGATGCCATTATAATTTCTATTTGGTTGATTTTTATCTATGACAGTAACTACTTGCCATTGTGTAGCTCACCGCAAATTCTGAGTCACCCAACGACTATATGCATTCCATGAGATGCCACTGCTTCCATATATATTTGCTAAAATTCTAAGAAACACTTTGTTTGATTGCTCATTTCATTCTAGGCACACTTGTCTAATGCTTGTTTGTCCTGTTCTACAAGTTCACGAGCAACGCCATTATATCTCGCATCTGGTTCTGGGTCTGGTTCGTCCTAAGTCATGACATAACTATCCTCTACAATATATAGTTCATTCGTGGTTTGCATTCCTGCTCTACAGGTTCTCGTATGATGCGGTTATAATTTCTATCTGGTTCATTCTTCACTATGACAGTAACTGTATGCCATTTTGTGGCTCAGTGCAAATTCCGAGTAACCCAACATCTCTTGCATTTTAGGGTGTAGAACTGCTTCCATATATATTTGTTCAAAATGACCTGGCTAGTTTATATCTGCTGAAATTCTAAGCCACACACACACATTTTTTGATTGCTCGTTTCACAGTAGTCACACTTGTTTAATGCATGCTTGATTGTCATGTTTGTTTGACGTGTAGGTCAATAATTGAACCATTGACCAGTTGGTCAATACTTGATTACTCTAGTTCATAGCTCTTGTCATATCAGCCAAATGAGTAGTTTGCCTTGTTTGATGTATTAACTTGTTATTACTTAGTTTTAGACTTCAATTGTTGTTAGCCCCACCAAAAATGGGCTGCAAGATCATGTCTCCTCCAATGTAGTTGTCACACTCAATGGAAGATGCGGGTGATCGATTGAGAAAGAAAATTGAAGACTCTACTATCAACTTGATTGTCAACTGAAATGCCGATTTTTCTTTCCCTTGAGTTGATAATATGTAATAATTTTAAGAAGTTTGCAACTGATGTAATATCTAGATAACTCGTGTAGGCCATGTAGGCATTTAGTTGATGTCGTCCACACATTGCGGTAGTCGTTATGGTAACTACGCCAGGCAGGTCGATTAGGGAACAGTACCGTGTTGTATTCGGCCAACGATGAACAGTACAAAATAATGGATTATTATACACATTTTATGATATTGGCATGGGCTTCAGAATTGATGAAACTGTCAAAGGTCGTAAACATAACGGGCCAATGCGCATGTGGTAACAGGCCGTAAATGTAACAGGACTAACGGGTCGTAACAAAAACAAGGCCGTTCTTGAAAGCGGTAGCAAAGCAGAATGTAAATGCAGACCATTACGAATAGGCAAGAAATCGCACAAATCGCAAAACAAGAATGAGCAAGAAATCGCACAAATCAAAGCGATAACAAGCCAAAATAGTAGCGGGCCACAATTGTAAAAGGCCAGAACAGTGACGAGCCTGAACAGTACGGGCCGAGAAATTTCCGGACGAGGGTAGTAACAGGCCAACAAATTTACCAGGCTATAACAGTAAAAGGATTTTTGTGGGCCTAAACAGCTAAAGACCAATAAAGAAAAGGCCGTAACAAGAATGCCGTAACAAGAATCGGACCATCTCAGAGAAGGGTCACAAGAGGGCGGTCGACGATGGGTTACGATAACAGTGATGGGCTGACAGGCCTTATGTTTACAGGAGCGACTTGGCACAGGCTGCTAATGGGCCGCACAGTGTTGGACCAACATGGGCCTTCTATAGGCCGAAACAGAATCAGGCCTGAAAGTTCACGGGCCGCTGCTGACTGTATTTTTGGGCCCATTTCAAACAGTGCAGGACAAAACAGTAATGGGCCATCTTCTTATTGGGCCCCCTTATGGGCCATCCCAGTTAGTATTTAGCAGGCCTTGGCTGGGCATGGCTTCTGCCACGGTTTCTATGGCCGTTAACGGCAGTAACCGGCTGCTAATGGCGGCTGCCACCTGGCAGTTCGCATGACATCAGCAGTCAGCGCGGCTGGCGAACAGATCTACGACGGAACAAGTTTTCGTGGCTGAAGGATGCGATCCACCACGGTCAAAAAAACCGTGTTTAATTCATTTGTGACGGGGCTTTTACCACGAAGGCCATCCATCACGGAAGACTCTTTGGCCATGAAAAACGGGCCTTCAACCACGAAAATCATCCGTTGTAAAAGCCAACTTTTCTTTTAGTGTGTATCGATATGATTTAACCCCGGGGAACTAAAGGTCTCACCAAGAGAACAAATTATACAATGCCATCTCATTGGAGAATGAGTAATGCGTAGAGACGCAAAGACATGCAAATGCACAAACCTGAAAGTGTCGGATCCGTGGATTATGTTCACCACTAGAAATCGTGTATATACAACACCAGAAAGCCATACGTGTTGAATGCACAAAGTTTTTCAAACTAGATTATTGACTCTAGTGCAAGTGGGAGACTGCTAGAGATATGCCCAAGAGGCAATAATAAAGTGGTTATTATTATATCTTTATGTTTATGATAAATGTTTACATCCCATGCTATAATTGTATTAACCGTAAACATTAATACTTGTGTGTTTTGTAAACATAAAAGAGTCCCTAGTAAGCCTCTTGTTGAACTAGCTTGTTAATTAATAGATGATCATGGTTTCCTGATCATGGACATTGGATGTTATTAATAACAAGATCATATCATTAGGAGAATGATGCGATGGACACACACCCATAGTAAGCATAGCATACGATCAAGTCATTAAGTTCGTTTTGCTACAACCTTTCAAATACATAGTAACCTAACCCTTCGACCATGAGATTGTGTTAATCACCATCACTGGATGAGTGCTTTGATGACATAAAACGCAGATTTGTAACTGGGTGGTTATAAAGGTGGCATTAGGTATTCTGAAAGTATATGTTGAAGCGCATGAATCAAGACTGGGATTTGTCCATCCATATGACAGATAGATATGCTTTGCGCCCTCTTGGTGGGATGTCATCTAATTGGCTTGCAAGCATGTGACTAGGTCACAAGGGATGACATATCACGGAACGAGTAAAGAGTACTTATCGGTAACGAGGTTGAACTAGGTATGGAGATACCAATGATCAAACCTCGGATAAGTAGAGTATCGCGTGACAAAGGGAATTGGTTTCGTATGTTAATGGTTCTATCGATCACGAACTCATCGTTGAGTATGTGGGAGCCATTATGGATCTCCAGATCCCGCTGATGGTTATTGATCAGAGAGGTGTCTCGATCATGTCTACATATTCACGAACCGTAGGGTGACACACTTAAGGTTCGATGATGTTTTAGGTAGATATGGAATATGCATTGGAGACCGAATGTTGTTCAGTCTTGGATTGGATCCAGGACATCACGAGTAGATCTGTAATTGTCTGGAGAATATGATTCATATAATGGAGATCAATTGCTGGGTTTCCTAAACATTCCAGAGTATCCGTATGGAGCTTCTAGAAGGTTTCGGAATGTTTTGAAAGGTTCCAGAAGATTCTATAGGGTTTACTTGAAAACCAAGAAAGAAAGGGGAATACTTGGGGGGAAGAAAACTCCCCCCCCCCCTCCCTTGGTGCGCCAAACCCTAGAGGGCAAGGGGGCCAGCCCTAGGCCGCCCCTTCTATATAAAGGAGGGGAGGGTGCACCTCCCCCTTGCACCCTTCCACCCAAAACCCTGACCGCCTCTCTCCTCCACTATCCTCCTGCTCTGCTTAGGCGAATCCCTACCAAAATCCTTCTCCACCACCACCACCACGCCATCATGCTGCTAGAATTCCGTGGAGATCTACCACCTACGCTGCCTGCTAGAACAGGGAGAGGAAGGTCTACATCGACTCCACGCGTGTGACCGACTACGGAAGCGCTGCCGGAACGTGGCGCCGGAAGGATCGTCTACTCGATCTTGAGATTGGCAAGTGATCGTCTACATAAACCATGAGATCCGATCTTGCACAAGGCTTTCGAATCTACAAGGGTTAGTACAGATCTATCTCATTGCACTGATCTAATAGATTAGATCTTGGCTTTTCCTAGATTAGATCTTGTTTTTGTTCGTTCTTGCGGTAGAATTTTTTTGTTTTCCATGCAACCAACCCATCAGGTCTTAGATTTTGCTTATTTTTCAGTTAAGCATGTTAGACGGTCTACAAATAATTCGGCGGATTTGTGTACTAAGTTGGCTTGCACACTAGAGTCGACTAATAGCTGGTTCGACGAGAGCTTTTTTGTAACCAGTCTTCAGGTTGTTTGTATTGGACCACTTAATTAATAAAGATTCTGAATTTCTCCGCAAAAAATAGTGCACCTCTGTACGTAGGGTAATCTAGTACTACTACTATGGAGTAGATTGCCACCGCATGGTTGCGTTATTATTATGCATTGGTCCATGCCCTAGTCGTGGGCACGCGCCGTAGCAGTAAAACATTTTTGAAAAATCAAATACTCATAAATAATTACTTCCTCCATCTTAAAATAGTAGTAACTGATTTGTCTAGATATGCATGTATCTCGATGCATTTTAGTACTTAGAATGATCCCTCATTTCCAAATTAGAAAGCATACTAGATTTTGTCAAAGTCAATATTTATAAAGTTTGACCAACTATATGTACAAACGTACTAACTTTACATAATGTCAAACACATATAATATGAAATCATGGTTCATGATGATTCTGATAACATTGAGTTGATGTCCTAGATGTCCATATTATTTTCTAGATATTTAGTCAAAGTTTATTATGTTTGACTTTGACAAAAACTAATGCGCGTCCTAATTTGGAAAGGAGGGAGTACATGTGAAGTCAGTTAATTTGGGATGGATGGAGTACTACTCCGTACTAGTAGTAATCGAAGTAAATAGTTTGGAGTAGTAAGCAGTAAAACTCATTTTATAGCCAAATACAACCTTCCTAATTCCAAAGAGACCTTGGCTCTGACTACTAGTAATTAATACATCATTCAATTCACGTTAGGACCATTAAATAAGAATATGAAGATCAATTATTCTTGTTAATGAAAACAAATAAGAGTTTTACTCGGGTGTCCTCCAATTCTCCCAAACTTAGAAAGATGAAAATATAAGAACGGCTAGGATTGGCCGATAACCCTTCATCTCCTCCAAGCCAAAGAGGCATGGGTTAATCCTGACCCTCCTTGTGTTTTCAATTTATTAAGTTTGAGAAAATGGGGAGGAACCAAAGCAAGCCTCAACACTAAAAAACACCTCTTCGTCATCTCGGACATTCCAACAACAGTGGTATTGTACCACGCAGGCACCACGAGGAACGTGAGATCTCAGAGCGCGACCCTACCCCAGGATGCGTAGCTCGTAGGCTCGATTAGCGCATATAGGTGTTCGTCAAGAAGTTAGTCGGCGTACCGCAACACGCAGAAGTTA